>VMDR010001359.1:0-131440 GCA_007922815.1 Macrotus californicus | reverse complement strand
CCCCACCTTCCAAAGATGAAGAGTCAATTTTTTAGATCTACTAAAAGCAAAATGACAAAATAATACTGACAATTTTCTAGAGATGAAGTATCAATGCCCCATCTGCACATAAAACCTCCAACATTACTGCTTACGAGTTACTTCTGTAGTTACGTATCTGCTCTCTTTCCTTCCCACTGAAACTGAAGTGCAATTATCACTTTATCAATTTATAAAAGAATACTACTCCATTCCTTTTATTTACATGAGCAGTAGGTTTACAAAGTATTAGTATCCTGGCTAGTATGTCCAGACTTGTAAATACTTTCTTTCTGGTAATTAAAAATAATCAGAGGCCATCTTTCCAAGTCCCACCCAAAAGGAGATCACTCAGCCCCAGACCCTGATGGAGGCCATGACAACTTGACAGTATCCATGCTGCCAGCATCCTCTGCCCTGTCCCCAGTCAGGTCTTGGCACACAGGACACCTAAGTGATCATCGAGAACCACACGAGCTTGGGTGCACTAGTTAAAGAGCAGTTATAAAACCTAATCACTGAAGAAAGGCCAAAAGCAGCGCTGTAGACAGGTCTAGTGACATCGCTGAAGGGGAGAGGTCAAGGGACATGACAAAAGGTTGCTGGAGTGAAGCTAATCTCCTTGGCCCCTACAGTCACTAGGAAAGTCCAAGCAATATTTTAACTTCTTCAGGAGACAATAAATAAAATGTACAGGTCCATCCAGCTCCTTGCTGGATCTTTTGTCTTTGCTGTAGAGTAATGAGGCCAGCATCCTCAAATGTGAGCTCTCCCCAGGAGGAGAGAGGCTAAGGGAGCTATCGAGGTGAAAAGGGCTGTGTACTTTAACACCTCTGCAAGATGCATGCACTGCTCATCCCGCAAGCTCATTGTACATGGAATCTTTAGACTGCAGCCTAGGGATTGCTTATACTGCAGCAGAATATAGTTGCCTTGAGTGTATTTATCCATGTTAGAGGGACTATAATAAAACAGCAAAATAACTTATTTTAAATTTAATTCTAATCAAAACCATTTACATAAAAACTGTTGTGGTAATTACAGTGTTTATATGAATAGAGAGAAATGTCCAGAAAAATTTAAGTGAACAAAATGCAATTAACTCATTTGAAATGTAGCCAGATTAGTAGTTTGTCCTCGTGAACCTTATGGCAGGGTTTTTCAGTGCCAATGTTGGGAACTTGTTTTTAAATTAAACCCGAGAAAGGTAACTCGATGGCAAAGTTTCTACTCAATGAATGTCTAAGAGAACTGATTTCAACTTTTATTAGTTTGCAATATAACATAAGGCAAGTCTTGGCCACCATTTGTTATGTTTTTGGTGAAGCACCTATAATAGAAATTTTAAGAAAGCTTCTCAACTCAAAACTGCATTTTGCATTTTGAGGAGTCATACTGTGCTCCCTCCATATCTTTGCTCCCCAGAGGGAACATACCTTACACACGTAGTAGGGGTTGAGGGAAGCCTTCTTTTATGTGCATAGGGTCATCTGGAGCAAACATCAGTGTGAGGTCATGGATTAACCGGTGACATCCCAGAAACAAGAAAACACAGCCTTCTTAATTTTTGCAAGGGCTTAATTTTAAGTACGCTATCGCCACTGCCATTAATATGTACAGATTTTTAAAAATCAAGTTCTAGGCATCTTGTTGAAAAGGTATTAATAAAAAATGTTTTTCAATCACAAGTTAATATTTACTTTTTATTGCAATGAACTCCTCTTCTGTGTTTTGAAAGATTTTTGTCCTTGAGTAAACAGGTGGCATATTCATACCAGAATCCATCAAATACAAACTCTTCAAATTAAGTTGCATTTGTCTCGCCGATAACAAAAACCAAGTTCCTTTTGCTTCCACTGTAGCTGATGTCTGTACCTCGGGGTAGGAGATTTTTTCCCCAGCACCAGAAGAGGAAGAAAGGAAGCTGATACACAGTCGGACTGCTGTCTTTCCTGTCTGAAAGCTCAGACAAACAAAGGGAACATTGTCATTGTTTTATGATTTTTAACTCTGCTGGGAAGCTTCTCTAGTAAGTTTCAACCGCAGGGGATGCATTTGATGAAAATCTTAAAAGCAATGGAGTGATATAAACTGTTGACTTTTATCCTTCCCCTTCATGAGTTGCTTATTCTTTGAAGGATCTTTACCTGGGAAGCTTTCAACTTCTCTTGTCATGTGAAGCTTCCGTATCCAGAGATAAAACAAAATGAACTTTTCAAGGACACGGTGGTCCGGAAAGAGGAAAGTTATTTAGGAACTAAACACAAACTTCAAAAATCTAATCAGTTCCCCCACCAAATTTAAGTTCCGTGAGCAACCTATTTATTTCCTCACTTCTATCTGCAGAGGTGGTATGTGAAACTTTACAAAAACAAAAACGTGCAAATAGGCAATATGCAACTCTGCAGCATTTTTTCCCTTAGATTAGTCCTCTATACATCACACATCTGTTAATGTGCAAGGCCATGAATCCTGAGAGCCACCTGGAGGTACGTGAACTTTCTAAAGATGACCTCATTTTAAGCGCGTTGTACTGTGCATATCATAGTATAACTACTGCTTTATCTTAATGAGTATAAATCATATAAATTTCCTCTACCTAGAAAGGATTTCCTCTTTTCAAAACTTTTATTTTAAGGCTAGCATTACTCAACTTTCCCATGTAGTCTAAAATCAACTGACAATCTCTTCAATCAACATTTTAAGTTTGTTAATAAAAAGCAGCTAAAATTGAATAAGACTGGCCTCTCCATACACATGTAATTACGTGTACATGTGTTAATTATTCACACATGAAAAACAGAGGAGAGACGGAGAAAACATGGGTTGTTCAATTCCTAAAGGCAGATAAAACTACTAACCTCTGGAGAAGAATAAAAACAATTCATGGAAATGTAGAGCAAAAAGTAAGCTACGACTTTTGGGCTCTTTTGTACATTGATGCAATCCATTTCCACTTCATTTCAGCCTGTCCCTCAAAGTTGACTAGTGCCTCATTTTTCATCAAGTCTTAACCCTTCGGTCTAGAAATAAGATGCTTCAGTGGCCTGTTAACTGACTTAGAGCCACTCTTTATCCCTCCCTGGAGCAGAGATGGAAACAAAAATTATACACTTCAGAGTGTATACTGCTTTACAGAGTATAATAGGACTTTATACTATTACATCATTCCATATCGCTGAAAGATTTGAGGACTTCATGGGCAATGTCTGAACCTAGTCCCCATGTGCTGCTTCTGTCTTCACAAGACCTGTGAAAGACAAGGCCAATATTTCTGTGCCACAGTGAAAAATAGTATAAATGTCAAAAGAGGTCAATAAGCAAGTAACTGAAAAGAAATACCAAGAGAGTCTAGGCCTCAGTGCAGAACCAAAATGTTGAATAGATATAGATTCTAGAGAAGATAAAACAATGACTTTCAGGAACAGGTTAAATTAAAGAGTCTGGTGACTGGTCCAGCCAAATTTGGGACTGGACAGAGCTGGAACCCAGCAGTTTGGGGTCTCAGTCCAGCATGCATTCTGTCACTCCACTCTGCCGTTCATGTTTCCGCCCAGAAAAAAACATCTATAGTTTGCAGTGATTTACATAAATTATTTTTTAAAAAGAATGAGGTAGAGATTATTGACTTTAAATGAAAAGTAATTTTTCATTAATTAGGTATTTGCTCTTCACGTTACCATACAGGGTAGGCAAAAGTAAGTTTACAATTGTGAGTACTAAAACACAGAGTTTAGTCTTATATTATTATTCATTAGTTATTGTATTATTTCCCACACAGACAATTGCAAACCTACTTTTCCTCCCACCCTAGATTTATCAATGCAAGTTTTTATCAAACTTTATATTCAGATAAACTCAACTTCCACATGGATGTTTTCTGTTTCCTTGTTTTTCACTCCTTCTTTCCCCCCTTATTTCTTTTCTTCTCTTCTCTCTTTACTTTTAAGATTATAGACGTTCTCCACCTTAGCAGTTTTTTCCATAGTGCCAAGTAAGGTGGCACAAACCACTGGCAGGTGTGCAGATGCAGACTGTGTGGGACAGGGTCACAGAAACACGACTTCTCCTTTGTCTTTTCCAGTCACCGCCGAGCGTGGGAGCACTTACCTCCATGTGCAAGTGGAACTGGAAAGGTCAGTGCACGATCAGCAAAGTGCCCACTGTGCACACACTGAGCCTGCTCTTCTGTCTCCTGTGCTATGTTAATTTCAGATTTAGGTGATATCCTTTAGCATTGCCAACCTTCCTGTTACTCCTGTTAAAACCTAAAAGATATATTTGCCTCCTTCTTCCTCATCTCCCAGAATTAATTGATCATGAATTCTTTCTAATTTTTCTCATGAGTAATTTCCAAATTCATTTTTTCTTTTCCATCAGCCCCTACTTGTTCCTACCCTTTCTATCGCTCACCTGGATGGCAATATACTTTTAATTGGCCTTTTTTGTTCCTAAAGCCCCACCTCCACACTGTTGCTAAGATGAATTATCTACATTAGAAATCAGCTAAAAACCCTTTAATCACATTTAAGAATATATAGAAGCTCCTTACTCCCTCATACACAATCCTCAGTGCTCTCTCTACCTCTCCAGCATCTGCTTCTCCCAGGTTTCCTACCCCAGCCCCACGTGCACCAAATCCACTCCAGAAATTCCAAACTGCCCATCGTTCACTGAACATTGTGTTGTTTCTTTCCTCCAGCTGAACTTCACCTGGTTACCTTCACAACATTTTTTACAACTCAGTTCTGGCATCACTTCCTCTAGGAAGCCTTCACTGGCTTCTCAATTTGGAGCTAGGTAACCTGTCTTCTGAACTATTAGATAGCTCTAACATTACTCTAGTCACATAAAATGCACTGTATTAGAACGACCTGTTCATGCGCATGTCTGTTTCTCTTGCAAGTGTGCAAGCTCCTTTCATAGAATAAAACAGTCTACTTAAATGTGGTGGGCATGCATTTCAGATGTGTCTCTTTCTGTAAGCAGTTCATTAGTTAATAAGGTATCCTGAAAACAAAAGCACATGACTTGCCATGAAGATTTCTGAGAGGAAGATCATCTTCACACAAGAAAACCGCAGGAAAGACTTCACAGTGGCAGCGGCCCCTGATAGGAACATCGTGAGATGTGTGAAGCCCAATAAGCAGTGTCCATGACAGGACATGCCAGAAAAAGATGTCAGACGCGAAAGCGAGACACTTGTCAGGCTGTGTAGTGGAGTCCAGCTTAGCAAAAATGAAACACGTGCTGGGTGTGAAAGAACGCTGGGAGTCAAGACTAGAGCATGAGAAAGAAGGATTTCTAGTGGCGAACTAGCGACATTGACCTCTCATCAATTAAATAATAATAGTTATCGTTGATTTTACATGATTTTTCGTATTGTATATTCTTCTAACCACTTCAATGTGCTTATGATTAATCTACTAACAGGAACTGTAATAACTCTGTTTTTACAAATAAGGACACTAAGGAACATAGAGGTTAAGAGAGTTACCCAAGATCACACAGCTAGTTAGTATAAAGCCAGGATTCAAAACTAGACAGTCTGCTGGGAACCTAACACTCTTTTTTTTTAATTACTTTATTGTTGTTCATTTACAGTTGTCTGCATTTTCCCCCCACCAATTCCACCCCCACCCCTAACACTCTTAAAAATTTGGAGGATTTAAAATCAGGGGAAGAGAAATAAAATCTTAAGATTGGTTTATTTTTAGCCACCTCGAGCACCAGCTGCAAGTCCCGATTTTATACTTGATTGGGTGGTTGAAACCATGGCCCAGAATGATGAAGTGGAGAGGCCAGCATTTTTTTTTGAGTAATATAAAAGGAATACAAAGAATAGGGAGAATAAATACTTCCACTAACTTTTTTAATGAGTGACCCACCAAACCCCCCTTTGACTCTGTCTTCTAAGAGCTCAGAAGCTGGTCCCTTTATTACGACACTGAGAAATACACTGGTGTTGTAAAGTATCAGCATGCTTGGGAAGTGTTCGGATCATCTGGGGATAAAGCTCAGAGTAAGTTGTAGGAGCAGACAACTCACACTCTCCCCATTTCTACTTATATTGCATTTGCCTCCTCTCTCTCCCTCAGGGTCTTCTGAGAAGTATTGGGTTGGCCAAAAGGTCCATTTAGTTTTTGCCATTAAGAAAAGCATATTGTTCATTTCCACCAATCACTTTATTGAGTTGGATGTTTTGAGTATGTTGGCTCTCTCCTGCTATTGGCTTCTAGTGGGTAGAGGCCAGGGGAGCTGCTAAACATCTTCCAATGCAGAAGACAGCCCCACAGCAAGGAATTATTTGGTCAAAATGTCAATAGTACCAAGAAACTTCACAAACCACTTTTGACACGTTTGATCAGTCACAGCACCTTCTCCATAAACTGCACACACCTTTTTTTACATTTCAGTAGTGTTTTTGCCTTTCTTGAAATAATAAAGCACAATATGCCAAAAATGTTACGTATCTTCTTCCATCTTCAGTATCAAAATGGCTGCACACAAATTCATCAACTTTGTTAAGTTTCTTTAAATGCACACTGATATGGCAGCTGTCACAATACAATCTCACAAGATTGTTTCGAATGAAGTTAATGACAACTAAGCACTACTAGAACCATCATACAAAAAAAACTAAATGAACTTTGACCTACCCAATACTCTACCAGATGACTGAGAAAGAAAACATTTGACCCTGACTTGCATTTACGTGCTGTGTTAGAACTGTGCAGAGGTGGCTACAGCATTTCAGGACCCACAGGCCAGCCCTGGGTGGGCCACAGGGAAGGTTGATCTTCCCAGGTGGCACCAATTGCAGTGCGGCTGGGAAACTGTCTTTTCGGGTGTGATACATGCTTGAAACCGTCACTCAGCATGTGATGCTAAGTCTCCCAAAGGCAAGACTCACAGCCTGAGGGCCAAGCTGTGGAGGTGGCATCTCTCACACTCACACCTGCTATATCCTCCTCGATCTCAGGGACTTTGGTATCTCGATTTTTTAGAGGTTTTGGTTCTGTGGCATAGATTGATGATTTCCCCAAGACCAATCACCCCTTTCTGCATAGTAGTAATGGCACGGCCTGAGGACTGGTTTAACATGCGGCTGTCCAGCTGGAATCTACAAGTCCCTGTTTTCCACTGTACCTTATGCAGTCATGTGACTAAGTTCCAGCCAATGAGGTGTGAGCAGAATGATGTATGCACCTTCTAGTCCAAATCCCTTAAAAAGGCAAAGCTGGAACTTCACTTCCTTCCTCTCTACACTCCTGGGAACCAGAAATCACAGGGGTATAGCAAGTGAGCCTGCCCGGCCATGCAGACGAGCCGAGACATCCCAGAGCAATGAGACAGAACAAGGTGGATGGGGCCCTGGAAAAACCTGGTCAGGCAGAGATGTGTTATGCCCTACACCACTTGGCAGCTCTGAACTCATGTGAGAGGAAAATAACCACCTTGTCCAAGCCACTCCATTTTCGGATTTCTTCATGATGGCAGGTTAGCCTGTGCCATGACTGAGACAACCCCGAAGGGAGGAATGCTCACAGCTGGGAAAATAAAAGAGGCCCCCTGCACTAGCATGTCAGATCTGGTCACTTGGTGTCCACGTGTCACAGCACCAACACAGGGAGGAGGGGACTCACTGTGTTTACTGGGTAATTAGTGCAGCTTTAGGGGAAACAGAGGAACTGTGACTTTGTGAGGAAAGAAAAGAATGAGTGAAAAACTGGAATTCTCTGGGTTACCTCCCAATCCTATGACCTGGAAGATTTGAGTCACCCACAGAGAATTAATAGTGATTTGCTTATTGTCATTTGAGAGAAAAGCCCGTTTAAAATGGGTGGTATGATGGTTAACAGAAACAAGAGAAATAATTACCTTCTCTCAACGAAACTCCACTTACTGCGTCGGTTTAAAAAAATAACCAATAAACGCCTTAGACTAAGTCTCTCTACTTTGTTCTCAAAAGGAATACAGAAATTTTGCTTGTTTGTTGTGGTGGTTGTTCAACAATGTTAGGAGATTGTGCCTTATCGTTCACATCCCTGCAGAACAAGAGTTCTCTGCTTTTCTAATTACAATTCAGAACAACTCTGTCCCTTTTTGAAACACAGAACTGAAGAATGTTGCAGCTGGAATGGACCTTGCAAGAGAATGTTAAATTCTTTACTCCTCATTTAAATTAAGGTTTTAAAAGAGGTCAGGCACAATATAAGCACAGAAGTTCTAATTGAAAAACAACCATAAAAGAAAAGGATTGTTTTCTCTTTCAAATACACTTCAGAAGCAGTTCACATAAAGCATGTGGTTCAAGGAGAATTTTGTAAGTTCACACAAGTTAATTAGCAGTAAAATTTCAATTTGGTGTGTTTGATGGAACTGGTCTGAGCAAAACAGAATACAGTTGACCCTTGGACAACACAGGTTTGAACTGTGTGGGTCTGCTGATACATGGATTTTTTTCAATAAAGACCTGTATTGTTTTCCATCAACATTTGGGAGTCTGCGGATGCAGAGGGCCAGCGGTATGCATTGATCCACATCATTCTGCACAGGGGACTTGAGCATCTGTGGATCTTAGTATCTGCAAGGTGTCCTGGAGTGAATCCCCTGTGGATGCTGAGGGACAGCTACACTACCAGGGAGTCAAAAGTCACACTCAGATTTTCAACAGCAGGAGGGGAGCGGCAGCCCTAACCCCTGGGTTGTTCAAGGCTCCACGATACATCTGGATACTTCAGGACCAAATAAAGTCATAGCATCTCTTGTCTTAGAACAGTATTTCCATCTTTTTATTCTGAAAGATGCAGGTGGATTATCCTAAGTTCAAAATGCACTTTACTCTACATCATTTTGTGATTCATCCTTGTGGATTTGTTTTAAAACATAACATGGTTTCTCATAAGGGTAAAAATACTCTGTGAATCACACTTGGGGACTTGAAGACAAAAAAGCCATTGTGTTTGAGCTTCTCTGAGAACTCCCCAAAAAGCCATGGTCTTAACTAAATTCTCTATGGAAAGAAAAGACAACAACCAGTAACAACAAGCCCCATAGGACCAGAAAGGTCAGGATGGTGGACTCACACTTCCACATCCCCATACCCCCGAGCCACATAGCAATGGCCCCCAGCCTATGCTGGCCTCAGCACCCTGGGTGGGAGCACCCTCCCCTGTTCCATGCAGAGTGAATGCTCTCCTTCTGCTTAAACCTGTGTGTTGTTTGGTACCTCGCCCAACCCACTGCTTATCTGTCGTCTCTGGGCAGGAGGCAGGCACCCTCTGTGGTGGCATGAGAGGGATTCACGTAGGAGAGCCCCACTGGCCTGGGGCACAGATGCCCACTGTTGAAGCTGATCTGGCTCTGCCTCTCCTCTGTATGAGTATGGTATTGTTCTATCCAGTGCTTGACTGGGTGTGTTTTCCTCATTGACTCTGATACAAGACACAGCGTTTGGACTTCAATTTCCAGTGCTCGGTGTAGCAATGGTCTTTGCAATCTTTCACATATTTGGAGCTCCTCTCTGGGATTGATGAATGAGGTACAGCACTCGGTGCCCTTGGGGATTGAAAACCAGTGCCCTGAACTCTGCTCCACTAGAAAGAGAGTCAAGGAACAGAAACAGGGTCAGACTCCAGTGCTAGAACACATCTATGCAGCAACCTTACAGCAAGCAGAGGTCTTAGTATCTTCCAAAGACAGACAATAGGCCAATAGAAAACATAATTAACCACCTAGCATCTGAAACAAAATAGTATTTGGCCAAATGAAGTACACTCAAAAATTGCCACATCTCTGGAGCTTGTAAGAGGCTTCAGGTTCTCTATCAATGGAAGTATATTATATTTAGCATCCATAGGCTTAAAACAAAACATCCATCCCCTTGGTGATTGGCTACCTCTAAGACAGTCCCCAGTGAAATCCCCCTCCTGGTGTTTACATCCTTGGGTAAATTCCCTCCCCTGGAGAGTGGCCTGAACTAAGGACTGCCTTTAAATAATAAAAGAGATGGAGCGTCATTTCCTCAAAAAGTGGTAGCTGCCACTTTGGCTCTCTTTCTCATTCCCTCCATCCTTCACTCTACAGCGAAGCCAGTTACTGTGGTATAAAATGATACGTGAAGAGGCCCACGTGGCCCCAAACTTATGTCTCCATCCAACAGCCTGTGAGGACCTGAGGCGACTCAGCAACCACATGGGGGAGCTCGAGAGCCAATCCTCTTGTCAAGTCTGGAGCATTCAGCCTCTGCTAACAGCTTAGTTGTGGCCTCAGAACACCCCGAGCCAGACACACATAGTTAAGTCACATCCAGGTGCCTGAACCACCAGAAACTATGGAAGGATAGTGTTTGTTTTAAGCTGCTGGGTTTGGGGGTAATTTCTTACTCAACAACAGATGACTAATACAATCTGGAAATGTCTAATGATAGATCCGACCTTGGGAGAAGCAAAGTATTTTATTCATTTTTAAACAACTATTTGAATCCAGACACTATTGTAAGTACTTTGCAAATAGTAATTCAATTATTGTTAGATAACAGACATCAGAATGATTAGATCACTTTTCTAATGTCCAGCCATTTGAGTGGTAAAACCTCGAGACCAAGCCTTGAACTACTAGGCTATGCTGCCTCTACAGGTCAATAAATGTTTGCTACTTCCCTTGTTATTTAGACAGAAAGTTTCCCCAAATAAAGACCCTACAACTGAAATACTCAAGTCAAATAGAGGTTAGTTCAGGAGTTCCTCGAGCCAAGGATGACTCCTGTATGCCCAGCCCTCCCGTGGCACCTCCCACACGGCGTGTGTTCTGTAACTACTGGCTGAAAACACGGACTTAGGGGATGTGACAGCAGCAAGGTCATGTGGAGAAGGATTCTTTCTGTGTGAAATGCAATGTTTTATGGCAGGTCAGCCCTACAATGATTTCAACCTAATGTGTAGAACCAAGTCCAACCCTGGGTTTACTGCATGCATTCCTTTCCTCGCCTCTTTCTGTACTTCTATTTTGTACTGGTTGGAAGAAAAGCATTTTCAGCTGGTCAATGACAAAGTAATTTGTGAGCACCAGAAGTAATTTGGGAACATGAGGAGCTCACCTGGGTGTTGTAAGCCCTTACCCTACTGTAATATTAACATTTGTGCTAGATCATGCCTCCCGTGTTCTTTTTTAAAGCTAAGAAAACTGATTCTGGATGAAGCCTCATGAGCTTGTTGTACAGTGAACACACAGAACCACTCTGAAGTAGTGGGCACTGCACGGGCATGCGTAAATCTGTGGTTCATCTCTGAGGTGAGCCCCCCCCCCGCCACTTCTAAGTGCTCCTTGTCTAAAAATTAGTATGTATAAGTTTGCCTACAATGTGACACAAAAGAAAAGAAAAAATTCAACAGTGAAAAGTTCAGAGAGAAAACACAATGAAGCAAGAAGCCAAGAAGGATGTGAGCTTAAGACAGTTGGAGGGAAAGAGTGCCCTACTGTTTTGATCTGGGTCACTAGGTTAACTGCTGTATGTGGACTGCAAAGGGTTTGTTCCACAGAGTTAAAGGAACTCATTTGTGATTTCCTAAGAACAGCTGCAGATAGGCACTCTTTCTCGCTTCAAGAAAGAGAGCAATCTCACAAAACAGAGTAGAGGCTAGGGAAATCATCCCCTTGCACCTGGTTCTTTCGGTACCCGCAAGCATTTTAACTTCAAGTCTCCCTTACTAGAAAGAGCTCAGAGATTTGTTCAGAAATTGGTCTCAAATCATCTGAAAAAGAATAATCTGATGCTTAGTCTTTCTAACATTAAAGAAACTCTGTAGGAAAATGTAGAAATGGGTTGTATATTAGCCCCAGCATAATTACTAGTATATCTTGCGACTGGTCAGAAACATGCAGATTATTTTCCTTATCGTGAACTTACAGAGAAGTATTTCAAAGGGGTCTTACTAAAGTATATTTTCACTTTCTATATTTACTGCTATATTTTTGCACACATTTAAGGACTTAGTTTATTATCTGATTTTTACTAAGATATAATACAGAGGTCACACATAGACATTGTTTTAAACTGGTAATAAGCCCCAACGGGGAGGAATATCTAGCAAAAAAAGAGGGGATAGAAGGTCTGCTGTTAACAGAAATTCTGTGATTCCAAAGTCAATCCTGAAGTTAGCTGCTAAATGCTTTGCTTCTTGTTGATCAAAGCTTTCCTCGACTACAGCGCTTGGTCCGTATTATAAATGGCTAATATTTGCAAAGACATGTATAGTTCCTGAAGTGCTTTCATATTTCTTTGAACCCTTACAGAAGCCATGGGAGGTATGAACTACAACCATCTACTTGACAGACGAGGAACGAAGCTCAGCCAATTATTTGTCTAGGACTACCACATTTCCACATTTTCAATCCCACTTTTATTTCTCTTTCCACGCTGCCTGTCACCACCCAGCTAAGGACTGTCCTGTGCTCAGTAGGAATAAAACTGAGGGAGGGAGTCCCTAAGAGCACATCCGTTTCTTAAAACAGGCATTACTGATCTTTAATTTAGAGAAGAGTGCTATCACATGTAAGACACGACCAACAGGTAAAAAGGGAAAATAGGTACACGGGCCATGATACATATGACTGATGTGTGTCTGGATAACAGAAGCAGCATGCCTGAAAGGAGGAAGAAGCTTCCAGTAGATAAAGAAACCAAGCCATGCCCTGCATTCAGAAATAACTGAATGCTGCCGTTTCAATTCCAGATATTGAAAAGAGTGGAACTGCATGTTTGTGATTTATTTTCCAATAAGATTGACACAAATATGATGATTTGAGAATTTATAGTAAAAATAATACCTGGGGAGAATGATAAAATATTTTTTAAGGTAGCCTCTACAGTAGAACTGAATTTATAAAGAATAAAACAGGGTGTTTGTTTTTCTCTTTCACCAACAAGAGACCTGAGGGAGTTAGGCTCTGATGCTACCATGCGAGGCAGAGCACACATATCAATCAGTATGCTTTCAAGCAACCATGTCTCTTTTAAACAGGAGTCTTAAATATTAGAATGCTAAGATCTAAATCCTAATATTAGAATGCTAAAGGACTTCTTAAAGATCCTGGCCAAACCACAGAGAATACACGAAAGAATACAGTAGCACTGAAAGACAGTAAATTAAACAAGCCACTTCAGTCTTGACCTAAGTTCGGTGACAAGTCTGATATTCTGAATCTGTCCAGGACAAAATGTACTCTACAACTGCTTGAAAAAGCTATGAGGCATAGTGATTTATAATAGTAGTTCTGGACAAATGAAAACCCAACATTTCTGCACTTGAACAAAATTGAGCTTGGACAATAGGGAACCTGAAACTCATTTGGATTCACGCAGTGTTTCAAAAACACATCCCTAGGACCTCTTACAATCAATCCTGGACTTAACCGGCAGCCAGATCCAAAACCTCCAAGAAGAGGTATACGCGGATCAGACTCTCCAGACTTAAAATCTCTGGGGTTGCACACTCGTATTGTACAAGCTATCTTTTCTTTTCCCAGTGGGATGCCTGAAGGAGACCTGTAGGCAGAGAATTACCATAATCCAAGTAGGATATCATCAAAGCATGAATTAAAGTTTCACTGCCCATCTGTGACATTACATTCTAACTCTGTTTCTAAACTGGTTTTACACAGGCCTTCCCCGGGAGACTGAATGTAATTCAGGAAGAGCAGCCATCAATTAACGTTTCCGCCTCGTGCACAGATAAGAGAACGGCAGTCATTGTCCGCTTTGTGACGGGAAGAGATGACAATCTGCAGGTTCCGAGCTTTAGGATCTTTACTACGAATTTTCTCACATTATCTGAATTGTCTTGCAGGGTGTCTGAAGCTTGTTCTTCCAAGCTAATGCTGAAAAATACTCGCTAATAAGGTCAACTTCACAATTCCATTCTGTTTCTTTCCTTGGTCCATAATACCTCTACACTCCTAGAATATTCAGGCACAGGTGGAGCCACATAACTGTAAAAATGATAGGCAGAAAGGAATGTGTTATTTCTGTCCCTTTACCAGGAGAGGCTGCAACAGAACATAATAGAAACAAAGCTGGATAAGGAGCAGCCCAGACTGATAACAGGTGGTCTGATCCTCCATAGGCACAGTCTGCTAAGCCCTCACATAGCCCAGCGGACATACCCATGTTCCTAGGCAGGATTCAGGAAATCCCGTTAACATTACCTTTTAGCCTGAACACCTGTTTTGAATACAATAGATGGTTTTCATTTTTGTGTTAGAGAATCACATGGTATTTTGGGATCTGACCCAACTATGCAGAAAATTTATACTTTTCCCATAAAGGTAAACTGATAGGCATGTTTTCATGGCCAGCGCAGGATTTATTTTTCTAAAATTTAAAAACATTTCATCCCCTAAATTACCTACATAATGTAGCTTAATGCTTTCTTTCATCTTTTGTCTTCCTTGTCAGAAAACCTTTACAATCTCCTCACAGTATCAGAGCAGCAGTTACTAGTTCACAAAGTTACAAGCAGTCACAGTGACTGCAGCCTGGGCTGTGGCAAGCCCGATGTACAAAAAGATTATTTTATAAAAAGATGAATTTGATAATGATAGATATATTGCTGTTGCTATCCAAAGCCCTCACTCCAGAGTTTTTACTCCTCTGGCCTCCTTCTCAGAAACCCTCCAGTTGCAGGTGGATATATGCATTATTTTCACATTTCTGTAGCCAAGTAATCTATGACTTTCCATATAAGTCAGAGCAAACGGGAGATGTAAGCAACTACCCAACTGAGCAAGTGATAGCAAACCCACACAGACCTGTCGGAAAAGCTGTGCTCTTCTGCACAGGGTTTTTTCCCCGAAGGCCTGGACCCCTCACCTCCCTCTCCTGTGCCTCAGATGTTGAAGCTGTATGGTGCCCTCTGGCTAATGTCCCGGTACCTCAACCTAGGGAGCTGGACCAGGCACAACTCAAGGAAGCGCATCAGTCACTGCATTTCCAAGTTCTCATGCTTAATGGAGCTTTCTTCTCGTATCAGAACCCCTATGAAATTTTATTTTAGTGTTTTATGTTCACTAATGTTAACCTGTATAGATTTTAAACAAGAAAACATACCACGTGAACTTCATTTCATGCTATCTGCTGTCATGGTTGTATTTCAACATGGGGACCCATTCCCTGTATTTTCCTTTATATATCCTGAGAAAGTATAATGTTACATATAATTCTCTCAAAAGATCTCATGTGTTGATGCCTCCATGGTATCTGTGCTGTCATTCTCTCTACGTGAATTGCTCTTTCCCAATCATTACACATGACAGGTCTTTCAAAAACCAGTTCACCTGCTAACAATTCAATGATTACCGCCCCCCCTGCCCCCCACCGCAACTGACTGAATTTCCTCCTACTCTGGACTTGTGTTTTGGGGCCACATTTGCAGCAGGGATTACTTATTATATTCATTTAGATAGTTATTTTCAAGCTAATTATACCAAGCAGGGGTAATAATAAATTCTCTCATCACCAGTAGAACACTAAATACACACCCACTAAGGGACAGTGCCCTGCAATTAAGAGCAAGTTTACATCTTAGTGTATATTTCTAATTAAATGCCATTTATTAAAAATTATGAATTTTTTTTCCAGGAAAAAACGACATCTCTCCTGAATTCATTATAAGCACGGAAAGTGGTGTTTTGTACTTAAAATCAGTATTAATCATCCAAAGTTCTATGAAAACTCTCTGAATACCAGAAACTAATGTCCAACTAATTCCTTTTTCTGATAACCCCCTTTCCCAAAGCACTGACAATCCCACTGGAGCCTCATCAGAATAAAGTGTGGGTCAGGAGGCAAGCCTAGGAAATATCTTCCATTTTTCTTTCAATTCTCGCCATTGCTGCTTGGGAATCAAAGGTTGTCAGAATATGAGCACATCCGTCCCACATGCCTCTTAATTAGGGGCGTTTTGAAGCTTTCTTGTCCAATTCATTTCTTTCACATGTTTGATGTTTTTATTCGATGCACACTCTTTTTCTAATCCCGAGGTAAGGAAGTGAGTTTTATATTAAGATGCCTGCTTTTTTAAAAAATCGGAATTATTTTTTTTTCTTCAAGTCCAGAGTGATCATTTTATTTCAATGAAATCCTTGTTTCTTTTCGTTGGTTCATTCTTGCAATCGGTGTTTGGGTTTTCTCAATTAATGTTTACGAAGTTTAATTTCATTTCCAAGCAGAAAGTCTTATTGTTCTTTAGCTTTATCTGTCTTCTCGATCATTTCCAGGATCTAAAAGGCTGAATTGTGCTCACATGGCCTCTGGCCCATGACTGCTGACCTTGACCCAGGAATAAGGAAACACTGAGTATCTCAGCTCCATGCCAGCGACCACAGTGAACTTTTCATTGTCTTTATTGTTTAAACTATCTAAATTGCTTAAATTTATTACTAATAACTCCCAATTTAAGATACATTCGTTTACTCATTCTTGAGGTCTTCATGGAGGCCTCTGGCGACCACTGAGAACACTGCCCAGTACTTCAGGTGAGGGGCCTGTGAGTCTTCTGTGCAGGACTGGGCAGTAAATGTGCAGACTCGGTGGGCATTCAGTCTGGGTCACCAATGCTCGGCTCCTCCGGTGTATCTGCAGACAGCACACAGACGGAGGGGCTGTGGTCCACAAAACCCAGTTTACAGACACTGAAATTTTAATTTCACATAATTTTCACATGTTTCAAAACATGTCTTCTGATTTTTTTCAACTAGTTAGAAATGCAAAAACTACTCTTAGCCCATGAACTGTTCAAAAATAGGTGATTGACTAGATTTGGCTCACAAGCTGTAGTTTGCCAACCCCAGGTTTTGGAAAATAAGAGAAACTAGATTTAGTACCTGTAACTTCTAGGAGAGAAAAGATATGTAGACAGTAGGCTAAAAGGTAATGCAAGAAATGTCTAAGTTATTAGGAAAGGTTAAAGGAAGCATGAACAAAATTGTATCAAGTATCATTTCATGCATAAGCCTGATGGTTAACTTTAATGGGATATTTCTAGTAAAGTAAAAATGTGCATGTAATATTGAATTTGATTAACTAAAAGCAGCACCACAAATTAGTGCCTCCAAAGAATTCTGAAGTGTGTCTGTTCATTAGAAGCAGGACACTATCTGGCAGGAAGAATGGAAGTAACCTGAGAGGGCCAAGTCCAAGGAGAGGAGGAAGCAGATGGAGCTGGGCTCCAAAGTAAAGGTGCAATGTAGCAGGAAACAAGCCCCCAGGGTACTGCTCTCAAGCCACCATAAACATCACAGCAGTGTCAAAGAGACAAATGTAGGCAAAATGACATGCAAACCAGTAGAAAGCATTTACACAAAAATAACTAACTCTCAATAGTGTTCATAGATGGAACAACCTCATAAACAATAATGCTTCACCCATGCCCTTCTCCGAACTGTTAAATGTGTCAGATTTAAATAAAAAGGTAGCTCGGTTATGCGAAGATGTATGGTAAAGAAGCAGGCCAAACAGCACAAAATGAACTAGATGCCTACCTACCTCTGTTGAAGGCAGTCATACTGAGACGTAAATTTGAATTTACTGAAGGTAACAACCAAGTCAAAAGTCAGCCCCACCCCCGTTTTCTTTCTGAGATAATCTCTTACTACTGAAACTCAGTTGAGCTGTGCAGACATTGTTAACGAGTAATTTGTTCACACAAAATTGTTTGCTCTCTTAGAAGATCCTTAGATAGGACTAATCCAGGATGATTTTCATTTACTATGCATTTTACCATTGTGTGACTTCAAACTTATTTCAGGCATCTGGCTGGATAGAATAAATATGAAAGGCTGTACCTTAGCAAAAGTCAAAATCAGACTTTTTAATAGATCTATGTTTTGACTCTCGCACCATTTAGAGTGAATATTTTTCTTTTAATTATCCTCTCCCCAAGCCCATACCAACAGTACCAAGGTTAGAAATTCTTCTCCATGTCAACTCAAAAATTCTGTGTAGCCATCTGTAAACCCTATGCCTTCAAAAATAGCCTGCACAGCTGGCAAGAGCTAGTTCTGTGTCCTTTCCAGTTCTCCAAAAGTGTAATGCCCTTCAGATGTATTCTAGGGTGACCTGTCTCATTCTTCTTGAGTTGGGGTAAACTTCTGCATAATAAGAACAAAAAGACCTAACAAAGGAAGTTAACTGTCCAATTAGATGCCATCAAAGCCTAATTAAAGGGAACAGAGAATACCCAGTGACCTAATTCTTAAGAGGTCAATTGGGAGAAAAACATCATGTATTCCTCTAAATGCAACCATCTACAAAATCTAATACGTTAGCTCTGCAGAAGTACTTCCTTTTAAAATAGCTCTCTGTAGAATAAAAAGGTTTAAAAAAAACCCTGTAAATCAAACAGATTTCTTTTTTAGGCTCTGTATGTCACCAGTTATTTTGCTACATTTTATGGCTGTACCCGTTTGGGTTAGGTATCAACATCAGTGAAAGTCTTGCACTCACTGACCCTTCCAGGAGGAAGTGGACTGTTACTATAAAGTGTTTATTTACAGGATCTGCTTCCTAAAGGAGAGTTCATCCGGATCCCCAATACACACTAAATAACACTAATACAAAGTCCTGAGCTCAAGGGGAATAAGGAAAGGAAATGACATATAGTGAGTTGTTACAAGGGTTCAGGCCCAGGACCTTGGAGGCTCTATGGCGTTTCAGCATCCGACCCTCTCAGCCCCATCAGGTAGAGGTCATGATCGCTTGCAAAGGTCCAGAAATGGGTTTTCCAAGGTCAGCCTGCTACTTACTGACAATGTGGAGTTGGATGGCTCCACAGTCTACATGCTTTCCAACACACACACACACACACACACACACACACACACACACACACCACGGTTTAATTTATTAAATTAAAGGCTGAAGAAAAGAGAGACTTTAGATAAAAAAAAAAAGGAAAGAATAGTTTTTCTTTGTAAAATTTATCTTTGTTTAAAACCCCACTCATCTTTCCAGGCCTAAGTCCGATGCCTCCTCCAGTCCCTTCCTTTTTTCTGAGTCACTAGCCAGAAGTCTTCTCTCCCTCCTAACACTCTCCAAATGTGTTTTTTTCAATCTCACAAATCATTAATATATCATATTCACGGTACGGTGCTAAACACCCTGGGCCCTTTGTTAGAGTCACAGACCTCTCACGCCTGTTTCTTTAGTTTAATGACCATGTGTTAACTAACCGAATGCCCAGGACAGTTCTCTGGCTGGAACACAGAGGGAATAAGGGCCCAGGATTATTGGCCATGTCTCTGCACGTCCTAATTTACTGTCTTTAATCCCCTTTCAGCCTTCCAAAAAAAAAAAAATGAAACAAATCCTTTCATTATTATTTGGAAGGATTTGTTCACAATAATAATGATAGATCTCATAAACATATGTTTCTATGCTTCTAAATTTGTTCCATAGTCCATCATATTTATAGATGCAAACTGCCAGATAGACTTGTGGGGTCAGAGAATGAGGGGAGCCTGGGGTCCCACTCGGTGCAGAAAGCCCTGGTTCAGTAGCAGGGATGGAGCAAAAACAGAGGTACCAGCCAGGCTGTCTGGGCGTGGGGGCGGCTCACCAGCCCCGCAGCTTCTCTGGGTGGCCAGGGACACCAAACCATAACACAAGTCCAGAGCATGTTTCATTGTCACCACATGGAGTTGGAAATGCAGAAGAATCTACTATTTCAGTTAATCTTACATATTTTATAACTCTCACTTGCCATTTTCTTTCCTTAATCTTTCCATAGTTAATGATGTACAAGAATAGGATTCTGTACACAAACTAAAGTAAGTATGCAAGAATCTCATTAAAAACCCACTGGTTGAGCTGTGAAGCAGGTCATTATTAAGTTAAATCATGTGCCTCACATGGAGAAGGACAGACACCACAGATCAATAAGCACAACCAGCCCCTATCACAGCAGGGGTCAGGGGCTGGATTCCATCATGAATAGTGAGGAGCAAAGTTCTCATCGCAAGGAGAAGAGGAGGGCAACCCCAGATGTAACGCAGGTGTGCGGGGTACAGCTCGGGCTAGATTTGGAAAAAGCCAGAGACTACAGCAAAGCTCTCCCTTAGGATGAGCAGGAAGAAATAGCCAAATGTGAGGGTGGCTTATATGTTTTCTAGATGTACCTGTAAGCAGGTGTTTCCTTTTCTCTCTGTACCATTCATGCAGATTTCATATATGTCCGGTACTGGGAGCCAAAACCAAAAAGGGAAACTTGCATACCTAGTCCCTAGGTTGTGGACAGGTTTAGAATTCTGAACATTGATTGATTGGGGCTTTGTTCTGTTTTCTTACAGGAACACTGTAAGTGAATAAAAAACTAAAGAATTATAAAAATAGATAGTGGAGATTTGCAACATAACTTCAAAAAATTCAATCATCACAAACTAAAACAAATAGAACATATGTTAAACTCTTAAATTCATAGAACTTTCCTCAAATGGTGCAACAATAATAATTAAATAAAAATACGTGAAACAAATTAATAAATTTAATAACAATATTTGATGTTATTTAATTCATAAAGGAGGAAAATGGAGATTGGGACAAAAGTGAGTTTGCAGTTGTATCCACTTTCAAATAGAATAGTTAATAAGTGAATAAAGTCTACCAAAGAATACATACAGGCATGTTAGTGGCAGCTAGCCCCAAACTAGAAACAATGCAATCAACTGATACTACAATGGATAAATAAACTGGAGAACAGTGTGTTAAACACCAATGAAAAAAGAAAACAACTATTGGCTCCATGCAACGATAAAAATGAATCTTACAGACGTAGTGTTGAAACAAAGAAATCAGACGCAAAAGCAAACAAACGGTATGGTTTCACTTATATAATATCCGAGACCAGGCAAACTGTTCTATGAGATAAAGGGCACAATAAGGCTCATTTGGGGAAGGAGGTGGAAACTGATAAAAGGCGGCTGTCAGAAGTGTTCTATACCTTGATCTAGGTGGTGGTGACTTGGATGCATTTTCATTTGTAAAAATTCATCAAGGTATATACCTCATATTTGAGCATTTACACACACACGTATGACATACTTAAATACTTTCTATATAATATATAGATAGGTATAGATACAGATATAGCATAATTAAAGTAAATAAATTGAAAAGAATCATAATGGCCGTAATCTGGGAGTAGCCAAGTTCTCATTAGGAGAAAAAATACTCATAAAGCAAGTGCCAAAGTGTTCTATCTCCATGTACTGATTTTTCTGAAGGCAGCTTATCAGAGGCATGTATGAGCAACCAAATCCAAGAATACATTCAGTGAAAATAAGGTCCAGGAATGATACTCAAACCATTTAGTTGTGGTTCATCAGCACCAGTTAAGCAGAAAGGATGCCTGGACTACTCAGGAGCACTCCAGCTGTCGTGACGGAGCTGCACGCCCCACCCAAGCGCCTACTCTGCCTTATATGAAGATGATAAAAAAATCCACTGAAGAAGATGTAATTCAGAAATGAAGACTTTCTACAATTTGCTCATGTAGTTCTACATGACAAATAACAAAGTCTATATCCTGGGTTCAGACAGGTACAGACTGACCCCACTGGGCTTAGTCTTAACCTCCTATTCGGCTGTGCTTCTTGGGCAGCAAAAATAAGTATTTAAGTTCTCTTATTCATAAACCTTAGCCTTTGCTTGCCTTTCACTATATATATGTATGTATGAAAGCATGAGTCTATATCAACTAATTTATAGGAAAGGTTTGCTCTTCTAATTAGGCTCTGGCTATGACTGTAGCATGCTTCAGCTCTGTATTTCTTACCAGAGTCCTGGATGTCTGCAGTGTCTCAAAGGGCCTGCCTTCTCTGGTGGTAGCATGGTGGGAGGCTTGGGTTTTTAAATCACTCCGATGGGACAAGTTGCCTGCAGCCCTTCCACTGGTCAGACTCAAGTGTGTCATGATATTTCCTATTTCTCACCACGGAACGGTCCCTTCTATTCTGAGAACAGCGACTCAGATGGTTAACATTTAATCACGTCATGCCCCATCTGGTGTATGTCATGACTCTATCCATGGAATGAGTTGTTAAGGTCATCTATTTCTTTCCCAAGTTTTCTGAAATTATCACATTTTGTTCACATCAGATAAATGAGAATATTTATAACCAACAGACCAAAGAGGGTACTTTCTATTCTAATATCTAATAATCTCATTGTATAGAAACATCTCATGTTTAAATACCCCTAACGATTTTTAAGTTTCCTCTTAATCAGATTTTCTTTCAATTTATCCCCAATAGTTACGGAACTTGAAATGTCACCAAATCTGTTAAATGGAAGAAAGACCTTGAAAGATGGGATGAAATTTTGCAGTGACTTAGAATGAATCATTGAAGTGATAAGAACTTTTAAAAGAAGCTTATTAAAATCAAACTAGTTATACATATATGAAATTATAATCTGATAGAGCATGGATTCAAATAGGTTAATCACAGTGTTGCAAAGTCATATCTTTGTGTTTAAAAAATAAACAAAAATGATGAGTGATCCTTTGTGCTCCTCAGAGGCCTATTTAACCAGTGCAGATTTCAAGTGCAAGGTTGAGTCCAGAAAATGTGGAAAGTTCAAATAATAGTAATATGATAGATGGTAGTAACAAATCGATCAGCACTTCTAAGATTAATAAATGATTCATAAAAGTTATCATTTGTATAAATGTCAAGAAACTAAACACACTACCTTGAAAAGAAAACAAAGTGTCCTTACCGAATAACTTCTGCACACACACCCACATTCCCTTTTCTGTGTGTTTAAATTAGCAATTGCAGCCCCCAGAAGAAAGTTCCATCAGAAGATAAAAGGTTAGTTTCTCCAGTCAGAAGCCACAAGATAGAATAAAGTGAATTTGTTTTAAAAAAAGATAAAACCATTTTATCTAGGCATTGGCTAAATTATTTGACAGCTAACTTATATTAGTATAAGCCATAATTCTATTCTGCTCAGTAATTAATACATTCCAGAGTCATTTACTTTAGATAAAATCATCTACAGAGCATTGACTAATGAAAATAGGGCAAGAAGTTCTAGTAAAAGTCTGCTCCTTTAAAAAGTAACACAGATTAAGTCTGTAATTCCATATAGTTATTTACACACAGAAATGCCTGAAGACACTGGAGGAGTCTAATTTTTCAAGGTGTTTTCCTTCCTCGGGACTCCATGACTAACCACACATACAAGGCGGTGTTTTAAGGTCCTCCCTTTGACAGCACTGGGACTGAGGAAGGGGTGTGTGCTGCACAGCAGTGACTGCTGTGAAGACTTGACCGCTTCCTCCTGCTTTGCCTACCTCCAGCCACAGCGATTCCGGAAACCAGGCTCACTCAGCACCACGTTTGCTGCGTCTGCCTTCACGGATTACCTGAGTTTTCCTCCCACTGTTCAGAAAGATGAGTGAGGACAGGCTGCTCTACTGCACATGGTCCCTGTAAACAAATAATTTGAAGAAGATTAAAAAGCTTCATTCTCCTTAGCTATTTTGTTTCATACAGAAATATGAAATGACCAAATAAATTTGGTTTGGTTTTATTCTGGCCAGTGCTATCATTGGAAGTGTAGAACCAATCAGTGGTGCCTCTGGTTAACATGTATTCCTGAGGAATATCCCAAAGGAGTAATTTCTGGGGAATAATATGCAGCCTTCAATTTACTTTATCACAGCTGGATATGAAGTTAAATCCCCGGCTGGAATTTAACTACCCAGAACCAAGCACCAGATGGCTTATTTGCACCTCAACCCAACAGCTGTGTCCTGATATGCACAGCTGGTCTTCACATTCGAATGACAATATTTAAATGATAACATTATGTAATGTAGAAAAATGTGTTTGGGTAGCACGGGTCTTGAAAACTAGATTACATCGTTGCTTTTCGTAGTATATGCACAATCTCAACAACTAATTCACATCCCTTCTATTTACGCAGATGGGCCTTGGCTGGGACAGGCAGGCATTTCCTGCCACAAGGAAACATCCCGGCGCCATTCCTATTGTTCCACTCTGTCCACAGTGGCTCCCCTGGGCACTCGCCATGTTAGATTTTTCTTCACACACAAACACGCACTCCACAGTTTCCACTGTGAAGCTGGAGACTTTTAAAATGTTGCAATAATTAATAGCTATTGCATTCTGCCAAAATGGAGGAATTAAAATGTACTTGGTAGAAAGCACCTACTATAAAAATCCTTCAACAATTTGGGGATGTTATTATTCATTTCCTAGTTGAGTCACAAATATCAGCAGATTAACAAACATAACAAAGTCAATAGCAAAATTCAGCACTTAAAAAAGCCCAAAAAACTCCATGAAGGGTGACTGGGAAAGAAAATGCATTTGAATGCATTTCAGACAAATGAAATAGTTGGCATATTTCAAATGAGAGATGGATGAACAAATGTGTGAGGCTTTAACTAATAAAATACAGAATGGCAAGTGTTCCATTTTCACAAGTTGACAGAGGTCCTCGGTGCTGCTGAGCAAGCTGTGATGAATGTATACACTACCCCAGTGACTCAAAGGAAAGCGACCCCTCATATATGTCCAGAGTAGTTGTAGATATAAGAAAGAACATGTTTAGTGGTGAGGACACCTGGATTTATATGTCACTGCTCCTTTTAATAACTGAGTTCAGTCATGTCATTTAACTTCGATAAACTGCAGTTCCTTCGCCGCAGACAAGCGGCCGCAGATGAGATTGCGTGTGTGAGTATGTTCTGCAAACTGCTATGAACAGAACGAGGTGGTGGGACGATCCTTCTCTTTGTTTCTCTTGGGGTGTCACTCGGTAGTGCTCTTCTCCCTCACCAGGGTTCTGAGTGAGCTGAAGTATAAAATCCAGGAATGGCAGACAGAGGCCTGAACTTCGCTGTCACATTAAGAAAGGTGAAGTCAGAGGATGTGCCTCACCATGAGAGCCAAAGGGCTGCCTGACATTAAACCTAGCCAGGCATGACAAAGCTGGGGCACAGAGGTGAGTTCCTGTGAGCAGCTCAGGCTCCAGAGGAAAAAGGGCAAAGGTTAGCATGTCTGGTTTAGCCTTCACAAATTCATCAAATAAGTCACTCAGAGTAAAGAAGTAGAGAGTCCAGAGGTCCCACGGATACCCCCCACGTGAAGGGAAACAGAAGGAGCTGGAACAAGGATCTCTCTCTAAGGATTCTCAGCTCTTGTTCTCTCCCTGCAGTGACTCACACATCAGTGTGTGGCGGCCAGGGATCTATCTGACTCTCCTCTTTGGAGGAAGACCAATGCCGTCCCTCAGGAGGGGGGTCCACCGTCATGACGCTAACCTCTCCACACCAGGAAACGCTCCTGTGACTCCTCCTGAGACCACACAGAGCAAAATCCACTTTACCTTCGGAACACTCAGAAATGTGTCAAAGGACTACATTAATTAATTCAGCTCCAAGGTCACTCTACCCAAAGCCAAATATTCCTTGTCCTGTTTCTCATCCTAACTTATAATCTAGTCACATCAGCCAATACAGCTAGCTAAGCCTCCTAAGGAAGAAGCTACCTAGAAATAGCTACCTAAGGAAAGAAAGAAGGAAGAAGGAAAAGGAGACAGAGAGGGAGAGAGAGAGAGAGAGAGAGAGAGAGAAGGAAAAGAGATGAAGAAAAAACAAAGAAAAAAGAAGGCAACAATTTGGGGGGTTTCTAAGGCTAAAATACCCCAGACTGTGAATGTGACCCTCTTCAGTTTGAGGATTGAACATGCCTTCGAAGCCTAAAATGTAACAGTCAGCAGCACGTGAAAAGGTCTGTTGTTGTTTATTCCAATCTCCTTAATTTCCAACTCTCTAGCCTTTGCCCTTGACCTGCACTAAAATGGGCACTCTGCCTTCACTAGAATTTCCAGCCACTCAAAACCTTCCACTCAGTTTGTCTCCATTAAACACACACACACACAGGGTCCAGTCTATCAGCAATATCAATTAATTTCCCATCAATCAAGTGGACTCCCTCTCCAGTAACAGATAATTCTCACTTTTTACATTATAATTTAGGTGCTTTAACATGATATTAGAAAAAGGCGCAGACTGTATTTAATTATCATTCAACAATACCAGGATATTTGATTTCAAATGGGCCTTCTGCTCCACAATTTTTATTGTTCACTTATTGCCCATCTTCATGAGACCTCCTAAAATGAATCTTCCAAAATCCCTCACGAATTTCTAGTCAGCAATTCCATTTCAAACGTGCTGTAATCTTGGCAGGTGATTTTTACTACTCCTAGCAGATCAAGATTATCAGGCATTAAACCCTCCGTTTTCCTTTAATCTCTTATTCTCAAAAATAGCCATCTTTTTATCCCAGAGGGAAAATTGCCCTTTTCCTTTCCATCTCCCATTGAGTACCACAGTCTTAATTCTGATGTTAAATAAGGCTTCTTGATCCTTGAGATATAAATAAGATCAGCTCAAACTCCAAATTTACACTCTGCTGAAGTTCAAAGTCCCTCAAAAAGTTTCTAGAAATTTACAAAGGTCTTGAATTTTCAAGGTCGCCTCAGTGTCTGACCTCTTTCTGTATATGCTGTTTCTGTTGTGTACCACGCTGACCCAGAGGGGACATCCACACCCTTCTTTAAAAGCAGAAAAGAAAAAAAAGAAAAGAGAAGAACTAAGAAAAATGTGAGTGTTGCAGGCTTTTGTGAAAAGGCCAAACAACAGCATTCCAACCTAGGAGAACGAGGTGGTGGTCTCCTGGGAGTGCGGGGAAGGCTCCTGCTCTCCTGTTGGAAAGGGAGAGTGTGGCTGACAGCAGACCTATCTCCCTCCGAAGGCTTGAACGAGGACCTCAGTCCTGAGCGGCAGTCCCTAGACAGTCTAGGGCCGTAAGGCACCAGGTAAGTGCTGAATACCTGCCCCTTTCTACTTGTTATCTTGGGCAAACTTGTAAATCCCATTGGCTTTAAGCCACCACTAAATTTTCTCTCATTCTTTACGAAAAATCCTTAAAGCTGATACAAAATTTCAGAATCAAGATCATCATAACCCTAAATAGTGGCAGACAATAATTTTTGTTCATGTAAATGAATGTTATTAAAAATGATGCTGTGGGAGCAGTTAGGGGTTTTCTGCAGTGCTCAGAAATATTCAACTGTTGAGTACTGATTACCTGGGAGTTCATTTCATGCAAAATTCTTTAAGGTGCATATTTATGTTTTATGTCCTTTTCTATATTTAAAATAATATAAAGAATATCAGCAACATGCAAAGAGGTTAATGATATCTTAAATAAAAAGCAGGTTAGAGGGGGTGGAGGGGATAACGGGGGAAAGAAGGAGAAGTGACAAGCAAAGAAATACAAGTGGAGGACCCATGGGCATGGACTATGGGGGACTGACTATGGGGGTGGGGGGTGGGTAGGTGTGAGCAGTGGGGAAAAGGCAGGACAACTGTAACTGAACAATAAATAAATAAAAAATAGCAGTTTACACAACAGTATATATAATGCCAAGATTTTGTGCCAAGTAGATCTATACCAAAATGTTAAGAGGTAGGTGGTCTTCAGTAAGCACTAGTATACTTAGACACTGTTGAAGAGCACAGACATGTTTCTAAAAAACGAACAAAATGAATATGAAGTCACATGTAAAGTGATCTTCTCTTTTAAATCATAATAGGAACCATTTGGAAATACTAGACTAGTGGAAGAGTTATACACAGGATACATTTGTTCATGAGAATATTTTTCCTTTTAAATCGTGATCAAATTGTTATTATTATTATTACTATATTAGTATTACAATTATTATTTTAAATGGTGAAAGTATTTGCTGTAAGTGATTGTTACTTTGGAATTTTGCTTTTATTGTGAAACTTTTTCATTAAAATCACCCATGACACTCGTTAACAATGTCAAAGTGATATCTGAAGTGGTAGGAAGACGTCCTGACATTTATTCTCCTGCCCTAGGCCTTTATTGTTGGAATGGATCACGTTCATGAAGAGCTCATAACGTTACAAACAATAGTCATGAAAAGCAGGGTGCACCATGTAAGATGATCTCCTGTATCCTTGTTATGATAACTGTCATGTAACAGAGGCCCACTACTGAAATAACAAATCGAGAATATGTTGTACGTAAGTTATTTTGAAAAGAGATCATTGAATAGGCCAATATTCTACTATACAATCCTGGTCCTAGAAGTCACCAAGAAGACTTTTAAAGGTTAAAAAGCCCCCCCAAAAGTTGGTGATTTGAATCTGCTATTGATTTCACAAATGGTTTCAGGGACATAAATCAGAAAAAAATATGCCAGGAAGGACACATACTTTCTTTTCTCTTTTAGAGAATAATAAGATAATACTTATTTCTGTATAATGACTCTAATTACAACCAGACTGTGCGATCAGGTAGTAATATCAAGTGTTCCTGAATTAATGAAAAATGGATTTAAATTAGAAATACAGCACCACAATGCTCTAACGTTAGTAACAATCATTACTTAGAGTTTGTGAAACTGACAAGAGCAAATGCCAATCAAATAAATAGCTTGTATTTAGATAACCCAGGTAGTAGTTCAGCAGGGAGTTTTGGGGGGAAAAAAAAATTATTTCAATGCCAAGTCACGCTTACAGCTTTGAACAAGGAGCGAAACACGGGCATGTTTCTCAAATGGATTTCACAGCATCAGCGCAAAAGCTGGAGGGGATAGCTTAGATTTTTAAGCTTCAGATTTGAAATACCGAGATACCCTGCAACTACAGCGTTAAATCCTCTGTGGAACCACAGCTTCGAATGCTATCAGGAGAGACTCAGCTCTTCATCCTTCTGAGACTGATAAACTGAAAACCGTGAAGTTTAGAGAAAATGAAGGGGAGCCTGCAGCTGCCTGCACCCCTGCCTCACCCCACACAAAACGGCTCTAATTGTAACATCACTTAAACTTCCATTTGAGACTGCTCCTTGGGAAGACTTGAGGATGCTGTTTTTAAGACATTCAGAAATTTCACAACCCTGCCATGGGCATCTTACAAACATTTAAACCGAATTTTAGACAGCTCAAAGTAGACAGAAAACATTATTTTTAACTCCTGTTTAGACAGTTAAGAAAATTCTAACTGCTGACTTTAAAATACATTATAGGTATCTGGTCAAGTCTTTATTATTCCTGTGGAAATTTGCTGATTTCTGTGTTTCTGCACTGCCTCCTCCCTGACATCAATTGATGGATGTTTGGAAAACTCCAATTAAACAATAGAATTTCATTCAGTTTGCATAGTGCTTTACCATTCTCTCACATCTAACTCATTCACAAGCGTTTATAAGGTAAGAAAAAACACTTGTTTTCTCCATCTTTCAGATGAGGAAAGTGTGGCTCCGGAAGGTGTTCTCGCCCTACGTTACAAAATCCAGGCCTTGAGAATCCTCCTGAAGTATTGCTAATTCTAAGTAGATTCTAATTAGGAACATCAACATTTTACTAAAGAAAAGTATGTAATGTATTTTAATGTTAAGAAAAAAATAATCCATAACTGATTCCTTTGATTTATCACTAGTGCTACAGATCTCCGTTGTTATGTGTAATTAATTATTTTAAGATATTGAAAATTTGGAGAAAATGCTGGGAAAACTGAATCCTTTTTTTAAGGTGTATTACCTAACAGATTAACAGATGCCTTTTCATTTGGATTTTTCTCAACATTAAGCATATAGATTCAACTATATGTAGGCCCAAATAAAAACCTGAAAATAACATGAGGTGACTTCAGACCTAAAACTCAAACTAGTCTCTGAGTTTTAGTCAAGGAAAACTAATCCGTAAGGAGCTCAAACATCCAGACTAATTTCACATCTTTAAGACAGCTGCAGAGAGGACTTCAAGTTTAGGCAAACTGGACAGTGGACCCACTGAGTATTTTAGTAGGTTCATTCATTTGAATGAACCAAATGTGTTTGATTCATTGAACATGGCATATTAATTATTTTAAATACAAATATCCTTGAGAAAGCTGACCTATTGCAACCTTTTCTCAAACATCCCTACCTTTAGCTGTTTTTCAACAACCAGTAGATGAACTGAACTTCTCTGAGGGGAATTTTTATTTCACGTAAGGAGAGGAATTTTGGAGAAAAGGGTGTACTTATCAGTGTGAAAAATAACAAAAACCCTATTTAAAATGAAGTCAAGAGGGTAGAGCAGAGATTTTCAATCTCTCCCATCTCACGGCACACCTAAACTAATTACTAAAATTCTGCAGCACACCAAAATACATTTTTTTTTGCCAATCTGACCAATAAAAGAAGATGTAATTTTGATTTGTTCACACTGGACAGCTATTGTTGTATTTGTTGCTGTCATTTTTTTATTTGACAATCTCAGGGAAAACAGGTCAGTGCCCCTGACTAAATAGTCAAATGATGCAAGTTTTAAACATTTTTTTCAAAGAACTGGTTGAAATTGCTGGGATAAAGGAAAGAACTCTCATCCATGTGACTCGACACATACTACAGACCCCAGGCAGAAGAGATGTACCTTGCATCTCTGACAGACAGTGATGCTACATTTATAATCACTACCTCTGCAGGAAGCAGAGATTCCTCCTTGCTCAATAACAGCTCAGCTGATGGGGGACTGCCATAACTCAGCCAATGAGAAACCACTGGACTTCCTACTTGCACTTGCCTCCTAGAGACTGTTTACAAAAGCCCTGTCCGAATCCATAAAAGAGTGGTTCTTCTCTTTTGTTTTCTTCTGGCCTTGAAAATTGCTTTTTTGTTGTTGTTGTTGTTGTTCCTGCATAAAGCCATTTGTTAAGGTCAACAGTAGGACTACAAAGTTCAGGCTTTTTTAGCCAGAAGAAGCTCAAATGCCTGAAGCCTCAGGGAAATGCTCTAAAGAGCAGTGGGTGCCAGACCAATTTTTACGTTCTGTTATGCACAACTTTTGCTGAAGGCTATCCTGGCTCCTAAGGATGTGTCGAGAATACTAGGGATCAGATCAGGTGCTAATGAAGAAGAATTCAAAGTACAGGCGATGTTTTCTTTGCTTCCTTACCCTGTTTTGACCCTCTTTTAAATTTCACATGGCATTAGTTTATCCTGATTACCCTAGCATAAATGAATTGTTTCTCTTCCAAAATCCCTTAGTAGAAATTTATAACACTTCTCCTGACTTTCTAATAGCACTTCCCTGCCTAGGATAGCCTAGCTTATGCTATTTAAATGGTGTATTTAATTTCATAATTCAGAGGTTTTGTAAACCTCTCATATCCTACCAGCTTAATATTTTATTTGTCCGGGTAGATTTATATATGCTCTTCAACATTATTTGATTCTGTGGGTTCCCTTGGCAACATTGGTGGGCATTCCAGAGCCCCAAAAGGACAATCGGTTCACACTTGCCCAACTGCCCAGACAACCTATCCAAAAGTCTACCTCTATCATGCATGTAAAATCTTTATTCCAACTTTTCTCTGTGAAAATGAATAAAGGAAACCTCATTCAAAATACAGTAAGAAGCCATGCAAGTGTATCCAACCTTTTCGCTCTCTGGGCCACACTGGAAGAAGATCTGTCTTGGGCCACACATTAAATACACAAACACTAATGAAAACTGATGAATCAAAAAAGGTTTTAAGTAATTTGACAATGTTGTATTGGGCCCTAATCATGCCATCCTGGGCCGCATGTGGCCTGCAGGCCATGGGTTGGACACCCCTGCAAGGGAAATTGCCCAGGAAGGTACCAGGCTGCACCCTGTAAGGTGCAGGTGTGAAAAGGAAGCTTTCCTCTCTACCCCGCACCAGCGAGCAAGCTTCCGGTGCCATATGGAATTCTCATGTTCTTTGCTCCAGCTTTTATTCAAACAACCACTCTCAACTTTTTCTTTTCCTCTATAGAAGAATGCCTTTTTGTTTTTTCCTTTTTCTGGGCTTTCGTGTGGTTCACCAGCTTCCTACTCCTCAAAGCAATCCCTTTGCTATTCGGAATAAACTCGATGTGGCTGGCTGAGTCTCTTACCTTTTCCTTTAAAAAGGTTGATACAGTCAAACGTTTATTTAGCACTTCGTGGTGCCAGGCTCAAGGTGAAGCACAGGTGACAGGGACTGAGAAGCAGGGAGGGGCGCTTCGGGAAGCTGTGCAGAGGGCTATCCCGCGCTCCCCCAAGCTTTCTCATCTTTCAGGCAGGGGTTTGTAAGGAGAGGACGTCCTACAAAAGGCCCTTGGAGTGGGAAGACCTAAAATGAATGGGTTGTGGACAAGCAGCTTCACCTGAGGCCAGGAATCCCTGAGTACTTCCTGCTTGTGCCAAACGTTTCACCTGCGACTCCCAATTAAACGGATACGTTAAGACCAAATGTTAGACCTTCCTAGGGTCTGCAACCTTCCTGGGGTATTAAACCTCCCCATGACTGCATAATATCATACGACTCTTCCCAGGGAAGCTCAATTTGCTTCTAACAATGGGAAAAGAATACAGAAACCTGCAGGTCGCTCCTGCACTGAAACCTCCCAGGGCCAGTCCCAGAGGAATCTGGGTCTCGCGAGAGTTGCGGCAGCACCGACCGCGCTGGGGAGAAGCCGGTTTCGGGGCCAGGTGGGCGGGGCGCCGAGGGTCACGTGGTCCGCGAGCGCAGCCAGGCGCGACCCCTCCGGCGCAGGGCCGGTCCTGCAGCCATGGTGCGGAAGTGGAGCCCTGTGCTCCTCCTGCAGCTCCTGCTCTGCCCAGCTCTCGCGCGCAGCTCCAGCCCTCTCCCGCTGGTTGTCAACACTTGGCCTTTTAAGAATGCAACTGAAGCAGGTGCGGGGCGGTGGCCGCGGGCGGGGACTGTGCTGCAAGTGCTTGCCTTCGGGGAGTTGCGGGGAGAGCAGGCCAGCGCCTGGCCCGCCAGGCTTTGCGCACGCTCACCTTGCCGCCCTGCGCTCACCGCTCCGTCTCTTGCAGTTAACCCTTATCCCGTGCTTTTCGCCTCTGCTGAGTTTTCCGTCCTCTTCATTTAGGGTTACATCTTCTGTACAAGCCCCGCGCCAATATATCCTCCGGGGCCCTGCTGCTTAGCCTATCCCGGGGCGGCTGTGCCTGACTGCAGTCTATTCATGGTCTCCTTTCTGCCTCTTCATCCTGACCCCTCCCTTCTCCCCAGTAATACCCTGTACTCCAGCTTTGCAAACGACTAATAATTTCCCTCCAAAAGCCTGTTCTTTTTGCACTTACTCTCCCCCCACCCACACACAAGCTGATATGCTGTGTTTGCTGCCTGGAGTGCGGGCTTCCAATTTCGGCTGTACATCAGCATCATCTGCTGAGCTCGTCAAAAGTATCAGTGCCTGGGCTCCACCTGAGATTTTGCTTTAACTGGTAAAACCAAGGCATCTGGTTTTTTTGTTTGTTTTGTTTTGCCTTAAGCTCCCAAAGTGATTTTGATTTGCAGCCAAGATCCAGAACCACTTAAGCCAAAGTACCTTCCCTGATGTACTGCCCTTATATCCATTCTGAATTATAGGTGCCCATCTTCTGTGCTTTGCTATCATCCTGTACATACCATTATCTTCTCAATTTCTTACTGTGTGTTTCATTCATTTCAAGACATAATACCCCAAAAGTAATTTCAAACCCCTTCAGAGGCTAATTTAACTCTCTGGGGACAGAACTGACTCCTGAATTTGGTGGAGCTCCATCTGTATGTTATAAGCAGTGAATACATTCGGAGAAAATGAGGAAGCAGACCATAAGAAACAGATTCCCAGCAATAATGACAGAAAGTGCACCAGCCCAGGCAGGGGACAAGTCTGTATATGGGGCTTTAGCTTCTCCAAATACACTTTCCTCTGCCCTGGCTAGGTAGCTCAGTTTAGGTTAGAGTGTCCTTCTGATATACCAAGGTTACTGGTTGTGGGTTTGATCTCTGGGTCAGGGCACATGCAAGAATCAACCAATGAATGCATGAATAAATGGAACAACAAACTGATGTTTCTTTCTCTCTCTCAAATTAAAATAAAATAATTTGTTCTCTTAAAAAAAACAGACTTTCAAGCCGATATGGCCAGTAGTAATTCTCAAATTATTTGCTAAAATAGTACTTACCCTTTAAGGAATTTTCTGTTTATTAGTAAAGAAATTGACCATCAAAAACTTTCTGTTTTTTCCTTTTCAATGTGTGGGGCTCCACAGAGCAGAGGAGAGTCCTAATAACTGGCCTCTGCAGCCAAATGGCTACTTTTGAACCCTGGCTCTGTTGTTACCAGTTCTCTGTGTGATGTTGAATAACTTAAAACTTGGCTGGGTCTGTTTCTTCCTATTTAAAATGACGACAATAATTGTACAGTCCTTACCTGGAAAGCTGTTGTGAAGATCAAATGAATCAGTCATGTGAAGCCCACACTGTGATTATTTGCTCTTGTGGTATTGTTATTGAAACATGCTGGGACAGACGCTACGGCAATAAAAGTATTAGTGATATACGTATATTTTTAATGATCTAATGATGCAGCCACTAATAAGGATGTGATTTCATGACTTCAATGTAACTGTCTTTCAGCAGCTTCAGTTGTAACTTTGAAGGACAAAACCTTTTTCTCACACACAGTAGAAACACATGTTAATAAGTGAAAAAAATACCCTCATTTTTCATCAGCAGCCAAAGTCTTTGAATTCTTCACAGTAGTTAGCTGTATTATATAATTTTGTCCATACCACTGTTTGTATCACTCTAATTCCTTTGTAGCATCTAATACACATTTAAAAACTCCATTTAAAAAGGACTCATGGACGTGGACAACGGTGAGGTGATTGCTGGGGAGAGGGGGGTGTGAGAGGGCTAAATGGTAATGGAAAAAATATAATAAAGATTATATTAAAACAATTAAAAAATTAAATAAAAATTCCGTTTAACTTAGAGTAAATGTGAGAAAATGTAAACATAGGAGTTCTTGAAACACTCCTAGCTTGTTGCTTTTGGCACTGAAAAAACATACATAAACAAGCACTATTGGGCTTTCACAACAGCGTGGCGGGCGTTGGCGTCTGGAGGCTCGGCACTGGACGCCGTGGAGATGGGCTGCGCCCAGTGCGAGAAGGAACAGTGCGACGGGACCGTGGGCTTCGGGGGCAGCCCTGACGAGGCTGGGGAAACCACGCTGGACGCCATGATCATGGATGGGTGAGCACGCTCCAGGCCCGGGGTGTCTGCACCTTGGCTTCCTGGGCAGTTACATTATCCTTATCTGCCTTCCACTGAGAGCATCATGGATGATTCTAGAAGCATCGTCACGGGCCAAAACCCCTGGCTTCCTGCATGGCCTTTCCAAACACAATTGGTTTTCCTCTCAATTAAAAAAAATAATAATAGTCATTGAAATATCACTTGAAGGAAGATAGTCTCTTTAGCACAGGAGACCCCAAACTACAGAAAATATGTCTCTGATCTGGTGCACGGTCATTGACCCGCCATCCACAAATGCTGTGGTTTGCCCAACTGGAAGCCTTAAAACCCCTTTCAAAAGCCATGTGAAAGACAAGCCCGGAGACACGGAGAGCTGAGTGCCGTCGGAGGGTATGGTAAATTGGTGTTTGATTTGTTCCTTAATGTGTGTGACTGTGGGACTTTGTATGAACTTCAGGGATGTGCTGTGACGTCTGCGTGAAATTGGTGCTCATCCCACAGAACACAATGGCTGAAGGAAAACAATATCTTTAAATCTATGAATCTATGAAAATGCCTTAAATCTTACTGCGTGTTTTTTGTTTGTTTGTGTTTCATGCAGCACTACTATGAACGTAGGAGCAGTAGGAGATCTTAGACGCATTAAAAACGCCATTGGTGTGGCCCGAAAAGTCCTGGAACACACAACACACACACTTTTAGCAGGAGAGTCAGGTATACCTCAACTGTACTGAAGGATCTAGTCTTCTATGTTCACTGGGCAAAAGGACTCGGTATAAAATAGTGCATGAAAGCCAACCAAAGCTCAAATTCCAGCTGTTCTACCTAATATTTCACTTTAGATAAGTTAACATCTAAATTCTCACTTTCTTCATCTTTAAAATAGGATTTTAAAAAATCAGTGTGTTATCTGTAGATGGGGACCTGCTGGACCAATGGGATTCAGCATCATTTCTCTCCCTGTGTGACGTTTTGATAAGTGTAAGGCCCACAGAGCACTATGCACAGAAGAAGATGGGACCAGAAGGAGCTTTGCTATGGCATTCCAAGTTCATGCCAGAAATCATACAGTGACCTATGATCAGAACTAACTTTGAACATGTATTAGCCAACAACTCCAAGAGGAGGTCTTCCATCCCGTTGAAAGGCAGAATTGAAAGCCTCCGGACACTCACAGAATCCAGCTATCCCTTTGGTGCCTCAGCGTTTTACACGCTGGGCATGGCTCCCTAGTTGGAGCCATAAGACTCCTCACTGGTGAGACGTGTGCCTTTTGTCAGGTAGAAAAAGGGAGACTGGAAGGGAGCAGGTAAGGACAGTTGTCATAGCACACACCCCAAGGGGCTCAAGCAAATCACTTTTGGGGAGAACATAGGGAAGCTGAGATTTAGGAACCGATGCCTTAAAACTGTACCTGTCTGAACGCTCCTTTGTGTACTCGGGGTGGTTGTACCCCACTTCGGGGACAGCTGAACTTCAGCACTTTCTGTACATGTAGTTTGTTTAGAAGACAATAGTTCACTGATTTACATTTTTCTTCCCAATCGCCAGCTACCAAGTTTGCCGAAAGCATGGGGTTTGTCAACGAGGATTTGTCTACCGACACTTCGCGAGCACTTCATTCAGACTGGCTTGCTCGGAATTGCCAGCCAAATTGTTGGAGGGTATGTATATGTAAGTTTAAAAAGCAAATTGTTTGAAAATATTAAGTGACCTCCCTTCTGCCTTGTTGTCTACCTAGAGCCAAAGGTGCTGGTGAGCACCCTGTTACCCTTGAGAAACAGCGATGACTCGGCCTGGATGTCCCTGAGAAGGCTCCCTTGCTGCATGTAAGGCATGTCCCCCGGGGACAGCCGCTGGTTCCTCATGATAGTTTTGGGACTTGGAAGGTTCTGTTATGGGGTTAGGGAGCTGCAGAGCTGCCCTGCTTTTATTTCCTTCGAACAAAAGCTTCCAAGTCTGAAACATCAAAGTTTGGAAACCACTGGTCTGAAGTATCTTAGATTTTTATCTAGGCGAAGCATACGCAAGATCTTGACCTTGTTTGACTGGAGGTTGGATATGATTAGGTACCTGGCGTGTCACTCATGGGACACCCTTATCCTTACATCAGTGGGACTTTGAGCTCAGGTCAGTTTGCATTTGCCATTCAGGGTTTTACTGGGGACACTCGTAGTCTCTCATCTGTTTTGTCACCAAATCCTAATTACGTCTGAGTAACCGCGGACTCTCTGGGGTCAGTATGTGCAAGAGACTGCCGTGTAAGACCAGGTCAGGGAGGCACCTGGTGAGCTCATGACGAGACAGGAACAGCAGGTTTCTTGCTTTAGTGCTCATACATACGTTCAACCTAAATTGATGGGTTTGGATTATTTTCTTGAGTCTTTGATTCCTAAAAGAATCTGGGAGTAGAATTTAGGATAGGTGCACATGAACTCAGCTTTGAGAAAAAGATGGTTTTAAAATAGATTTTGCTTTAGATTTCATAATTCTTCTTTGGCCAGGAAACAAATTAGGAAATTTGAAAGTCAGGTTGCATACCTAATTCCATTGAGGATTAATATCTAATGAAAGATCTCCATTTATATCTGCCCTTAGGCAGAGAATTTTAGGCATATAAAGAGAAAACCCGGGGATCTTTTCCAGACTAAGTAGGTTTCTATTCCACATTATGAACGTCTGAGACTAGACTAGGTATTTAGTAAAATTATATCCATCTGTTCACATTGAGACTTAGTTAACTTTGGCTTTTAATTCTTATCTTTTACTTACCAGATGTCCTTTGGTTTCTTCCTAATGTTTCATGATTGCACGTACCTACTTGCCACTTTCTAAAATCACCCTTTCTAAAAAATAAAACTTAAATCTCGTTTACAGAATGTTATACCAGATGCTTCAAAATCCTGTGGACCTTACAAACCTCCTAGTATCTTAAAGCAAGATGGTTCTACCTATAAGGAAACAGGAGATAATTATGGTCATGATACTATTGGTAATTTGCCTTTTATACAGTTTTTGTGGTCAAAGTTAAGCCATTTGTAATTGCCTTTTCGTAGTTCTTAATGTTTTCCCTATTCATGTGCCAGAAGGTGGTGCTAAGTGTGTTAACTGGTTAGTAAGGCTTTGCAGAGATAGGTACCCCCATACAACTTACACACTCACACACACACTTAGCATTTTCTTAGCATCTGTGTCCATTTTAGTAAGTTATCTTATACAAGACCCCTAATAGCTGATGATTACTCACTTGTGGGTTTTTAACTTTTTACTGACATTTAGTTCTTTAATAATTTGACATGACTTGCTACATTCAAGTGATCTTTCTGGGTTATAATGTTGAAGATTTCTGTTAGTCTCTGTCAGTGTTTTTCTGTGGAATTACCTTTGCAAGGCATTGAAAAGTAACAGGGCAAACTGAAGAATAAGAACCTGGGATATGTACCAAATGATGCTATGAAATCAAGTCATTAAAAAGCACAAATTTTACCTGGAGTGATTTTCAGTATTTCCAAGTTTTCTATTTTCTTCTACCTGAAATTAATTAAAGAGGATATTTATTTTACCAATTGTTGAATTATTTGGTTATATTTGAGATAAACTTTAGAGGTGATACCTACAAAGATTTTTTTTTTTTTTAATTCCAGGCATGCTTGTAATCCACAAGACGGGACACACTGCTGCTGGTACCTCTACAAATGGTATAAAATTCAAAATCCCTGGGTCAGTGTTTCTGAAAGAACACATCTCACAAGTAATGCATCGAGTATAAACCAGTATGTGCTTGGTGCTCAGGAGGGGCAAAATCAAAGGGTAGCCCTCCCTTCAGGGCTGAGAGAAATAAATGGGAAGGAAAATAAATTAGTATCTGCTAAGTGCCCAAGGAGAGGGAGAGCCGCAGGTGCTTTAGAGTTCAGAGACAGCTGCGATGATCTGATTAAGCTGGGGTAGTTAGGGAGGCCAGTGGGGAGCTGCTGGGGGCTGAGCCTGGGCCTGAGGAGGGCAAGGGGTCACGCAGGCCAGGGCAGTGCCAGATCTGAAGGCATGCCCCTCAGTTCGGGGCTCCAGCTGGCTGCAAAAGAAACTACCTGTCTGCTGAGTGCAGGGAAGAGAGACAAGTCAGATTTCAAGGGGTCTGAAGTCAGTGCAGGGTTTCTGGACTCTGTTTCGGAGTCCTAGGAAAGCACTGAAGGGTTGTTCCAAGGAAGAACCTTGGTACCATTTTGGCACATATAGATAGGATGCAGAAATAGATTGTAGGTGGCAAAATCTAATTTGAGCCTGTAAAGATAATCCAGAAATTAGATGATAAGAATGGTCATAACAGAACAATCAACATCAATCTGTGCCACCTTGATATGTACCCAGCTGGTATCTCTTATATAATTAACATAAGTTTGCGGAAACCTAGGTTGAAACTTATGAAAATCCTTTTCTCAATGCCCCGATGAAGAAATTACTTAAGACAGTTATCAGTAGCTAAGTAGAAATACCCACTGTTGTTGAAACAACTGATAAAATGCTTTAGTGTTTACACCTGATTTCCTGTCCTAAATTGTCATGCTGTGTCCTCATCAAGTCGAATAGGAGATTCGCCAATTCCTGGAGCCGGGGCCTATGCGGACGACACTGCTGGGGCCGCGGCGGCCACTGGGGATGGGGACATACTGATGCGCTTCCTACCAAGGTGTGACTTCTCACATTCGGGACTCTCTGAGATCTTTAGAGGGGAACTGTCTATCAGGATAGATAGTAACCGTGTGTGCCATGCAATCCGAATTCATGCCTACAAGGGCTATTGAGAAACTCCACTCACAACTCTTGACCTATCATGTTGATAATATAATCGTTCAAACTAAGTAACCCTCGTCCTCCGAGATAGAACAATATTTCTAACTGCTTCACAGATGAGGGTACTTAGGATCCATTTAAATAATGTATGTAAGGCCACTGAATACAGGAACTGTGGTAATGGATGACAGAAGTCAGAAATGCAGTCCCTGCGTATAATTCCTGAAAGATAATCACGACAGCGAGGTTCCGGCTCAGGCCCAGCGTTTTCCCTATCGATCATAGCCCCATTGCTTAGTGAAGACAGCCTCTCTACTTTGTGACTTCAGCCAAAGCCGAAAGGATCAGCCCCTCTCTGAAGCCAATCGGGGGGTCAGTTGACAAGACAGACACCATATTGAGGTCTATGTGCTGCCTTGTTGACGCTTGCGCAGACACACTGACTCCTGCTCATTTGTGTGTTCTATCAGATGTGACAGTTGCGATGCTTTTAGATTTCAAACTTAAAGTAACCAAGTTCAGAGTTAGTTTATTTTGTGATTCTCAAGTTTTGCCTCTGTCTACATCAGCTACCAAGCCGTAGAATATATGAGAAGAGGAGAAAATCCAACCGCAGCTTGCCAAAAAGTGATCTCCAGAATTCAAAAGTATTTTCCAAAGTTCTTTGGAGCTGTTATCTGTGCCAATGTGACTGGAAGTTATGGTAAGTTTTATGTGGAATTTGTTTGTGTGAACTTGCAAATGGTGATGGAAACACACACTTTTAAGAACTGTGGTTGTATTTTATTTCTATACAGTGGCAACAGGGACGCTATTGGGTAGGCACTAGGTAGATGTTAACTGACAGTCTGCCAAGACTCACAAATTGTTAAAACATGTACCTGAAACCCTCTGTGGGTTCACTGCTGGTGAGGGGGCGGGGATGCAGTGTTCAGCTCCTCGTTCTGGTCTGTGACCCAAGCACAGTCTGGCTTCAGCTCCTGCTCATGCTGAGATGGGTGTGTCTGCTCAGAGGCGTTTATTCACTGGAAGCAAATATGGGTAAATTATCTTCCCTACTTCTTTTCCATTCATTGTTTAAATGTCTCCGCCATTTAGATCTTTTTTCGGACTCCGAGGTACAAAATGTATTACTAATTAGTAAACCAAAGAAATTAGCAGAACCGTTTTTTGTACTGAGACGTGTCCTTTGCCTCATCTGATTTCTGCCTGAGCCAGTTGCGGTTTCAAAGCATTTCGAGATCAACCGCTGCGGCTCCTCATTAGTGAGCTTTCGGCTGGGGAAGATGTGCAGCCTACCGATCAATGCGACTTATTAGGTTACGCTGCTTATTATTGTTCTTTGATCTTTTACTTCCCACAGTTCTGTATTTGAAAAACTTGTTTGAAGAATTTCTTATTCTTTTTTAAGTATTAAGATACAAAAGTCAATATAAGTTTTGGGAGGGAAAGGCTTTATGTATGAAATAAGTCAGTTTCATTGATATCCTCTTAAAAAATAAGGCTTAAAAGGCTCAGAGTTGGATGTAATAGGATGAAAAATGATAAGTATATAATTATGGCTGAATTTAAAGTTGTAGAAGATAATTATGTAATTTTGGATGAATCTAGTCCCTTGTATTGAAAGTGACGGCATTAGAAGGGGCCCTCCAGGTGTTCACACTCAGGTAGCTGGGGCAGCAGGAAACCACTTCCTAGGATGAACTTGATGAGGTAGAGAGCATCTTGACAAATAACCCTCCTCACTTGCAACGAGAATAGAAGAGTTAGAAAAAACAGAAAGCCTGGGGAGGGGAGGGTTATGGCTGAATGACGGGAATATTTTAGTGGTACGGGAGTGAAATCTTCAGCATGTGCCTGAGTTTTTCTTTTGCTAAGAAAAGAATATAAAAACAGAATAAATAATAGCAATGACAGCATATGTAGAGAGCAAAAAATCAGCCTATATTCTGAGGTTCAAAGAGATGGCCCCCCTACTGCTGCTTTCTTGTGGTCTGTCAGCTACTCGGTCCTGAGGCAGACGACACAGCATCCCTCCATGTGGCTTAGTTGGACATCAGGTATACAACAGGGGCTGTCTGTATTGCTTGTAAATATGTGCATTCTGAAACTAAAAGGATTCTCTTTTCTTGGCTACAGGTGCTGCTTGCAATAAACTACCCACATTTACCCAGTTTCGTTTCATGGTTTATAATTCTCTAAAAAATCAGCCAGAGGAGGGAAAAGTAGACTGCATCTGATCCATTTTTCCGGGCGGCATCTATATTTCAAAAAGGAAGAAGCAAAGACTGACAAGCTTACTCACTCTCACTGCAGAGCATATGCCTCGTGTATGCTGAACTCTGTGCAAAAGAAGCACAACAATAAATTTATGCTAAAGGAGCACTTTTGCTTTTAGTATATGAAATTTTTATCATCTACTTTTATTTAAGCTTTGTATATTGCCTGAAAATGAATATGTATATGTATATATCTTTTAAATGTTTAAATTTGAGTTGATATTTGGATTTCTACTCACTGTTTTAAGGAATTTCTCCTTTGGGGATTTATTTCCATAGTGATATCTGAAAGCCAAAAGAAATAATCTATATTGGGGTACCTAAAATAATTAGAGTATCCAGATTTTTTAGGCCCAAAGGAAAAAGTAAGGGTGAAGACGGGTATGATTAGTTGTGGCTGAATTTCAGTACGTACAGTGATAGGCCTCTTCCTAATTGGATCATCAAAGGTCAGTTTTGCATGCTGCTCCCTGCTAGCCTGCAGAGGGAAGAACACTGTTAATAACACAGGTGCTCTTTGTTTTGCACACATGAGAACATGCAGGTAGTCTTCTGATGCACGGTAGTGTAGATTTTCTTTGGTCTGTTCCTCTGATAGGGCATCAGTGTGAAGGCTCTGTACTCACAAAAGTCTGTGATCTTTTAGCTACTAGGATTTAGTAGGAATAATTTCCTCTGAAAATCATTTAGGGAATTTGATCTCTGATGGTGTTATCATTCACTATTTTGGGGCACATTTGGAGTAAAACATGACAGACCTGTAGGTAAGCTGAAAATAAGAACAGGCATCGCAAACCCTAAAGAAGGCTTAACGAAGACCAAGGACAGCCCTCTGAGATGGTTCTCACAGTGCCCTTGAATTAACTGGGATAAGATTTCCGCGCCATCCTTTCCCTTGTCCCGGAATCCCATCTAAAACACCGGCATATTGACCTTATTCCTTTGAATGAAATAGTAACTAATATAATTCAAATTTTAACAGGTTGTACTCCTAAATAATGCATACCAAATAACGGATAGGAATCTCAAATGATACCTAAGGTTGCCTCCCCTTGTTCAAACTGTTCTCACTGGATCTTGGTTTACTCTTAAAGAACGCTGACCTGAAGTTTTTAGAGATGCATGTGTGTGTATGCTGTATACACATGAGCAAAAACGTGTCTATTTCCAATACCAGCAAGTGACTCCTCTGGTTTCAGAAGGCAAATAATGGGCTATAATATATTTTTCATTGAGAGATTGTACATAGGCTATAATAGACTTTTTAAACCCCATAGTTTTTCATTGTTAAACTTCTTTTTTAGGTGTCATGACATCTGATGCTTGGTGATTGAATTTGGAGCTAAGCACCTAATTGAACTCATTTAAGATCTTAATAGTTTAATCAAATTCATTTGGAAAAAAAAAAACTGGTGACATAAATATATGTCCTAATTGGATACTAATTATGAAGATAAATTAAGACCTATTTATATCACTATAGTGTCATTTTTTCCTTAAAAGAAAGATTCCTAGACCCTTTAAAGGTGTCTAAAAAGGCATGTTAAAATTTCTGCTCGTTTTCTTGAGGGTTGTGCTACTTACATGTTAGTATGCTGTCAACTCCGGACTTAGGAGGTTAAGAAGAGAGAAAGATCTACAAAGAGTAGGAGCTGTGTGTTTGCGAGTCCTGTGTGCTCTGTGATACATGTTTTCTTGTACCACCCGGGTCAGCCGTGAAGAGGGGCCATTCTCATCATTCGGAGGGAGCACACCCACTAGAAGGCTAATGGAATCGTCACATTTCAAGTGGGTGTAATGGCAGCCAACGCTGCCGTGATCAAACTGTTTGCTCCTCAGTGACAGGGTCAGGAGGCCATTCGCAGGTTGAAGGCGTGGACAATGCAGCAAAGAACCGGGCAACTTCCTGAAACTTGTGAACTTCCCATGCTCTGCCCTAGATGTGGTTGCTCATGTATTTTCCTTAGTTCACTGTTGCTTTCTACACAGCAATGTGCATGTTGATATATAACATTTATAAGAAAATCACATTAGAGTAGATGTGGAGAGCAAAGCCTCCCTCAATGGCTAGCAGTCTATCTCTAACGTGTGCAAAATCCTTAAGCACCATAAATGTCAAAAGACTTCTTTCCATTCCTAAGTAAAACCAGTATCATTTGTCTTTCTTGTTCTATTCATTCTAAGTACAGCTGATGGAAAATTAAATCAAAGACAAGTTCGGAATAAAAGCAGTATCAGGCAATACAAGTTCCAAGTTCACTCAGTTTAGTTCTAATGAAGCCAAAGCAATGCTGTACGGAGCCTGCTTTTACGAACCAGCGGGACCCAAGGGTACATTGCTCCTGCCGTGAAGGTGGCCGTGGCAGGGGTATTCACGCTGCAGCGGAAGTATTGATACTGTGCCTGTCAACAGACATTACTAAGTAGGGCTTGCTTTTTGTTTGTTTGTTCGTTTTCCTCTGGATAGACGGTTTACCAGCACCTCATTGAATAGAAGGTTTTGAGGTATTGTAGTATATGTTTCATACACAGAACGTTTCAGGGACTCAGGAAGTTAATCCTCTGGGTTCACACCCTGTGTCACTTAGCTGTGTGGCCTTGGGCAGTTAACGTCCCCCTTTGTGCCTGAGTTTTCTCTAAAATGGGAATGATGGTAGTACCTACCTTATAGCATTGTAGTGGGACTTGTCCCAAGCACAGCACTGTCACAGACAGAAAGGGCTCGGAAATGCTGGCTAAGCCTGTTTCCTAAACTGCAGCAAGCAATCAGATTCAGGTTTCTGAAAACTCCCGAATAGGAAGATCATGTTTACATACAGGCAATGAGGATCGGGCTGGTGCCGGACTCTGCATGTACAAAACATGGGATGCTGGGAAACAAGCTACCAACCTTCAATTTATTTTTTTCAGGGAGTGATAACCTGGAATGCCTATATTCTTTAATGGACCACTTTTAGTTCAATATTTCATGTTCTTGCTAAGTTAGTAGGTGTCTTAGTTCAGGCTTTGATAACAAAGAACCCTAATAAAATTAACAAACATTTATATGTTTTTTTTTTTACGTTCTTGAGTCTGGGAATTCCAGCCGATGAGGTTTCTGATGAAAACCCACGTCTTGGTTTGCAGATGGTTATCTTCTCTGCAGTCCTCTCCTGACTGACAGACAGCAGAGGTGAAAACAAGCTCTCTTTTAGCTCTTATAAGGACACTAACTCCTTTCAGGAAGGCTCCACCCATGTGACCTCATCTAACCTTAACTACCTCCTGAAGGTCCTACCTCCTAACACCCTCACAATGGGGATAAGACTTCAACATATCAGTCTGGGGGGAAAGGGACACAAACACTAGGAATCTCAAAATTTAAGTTGTATACAACATGACAGATATGCAGAATAAATTAATTGAATTTATGATTCTGGTAGTCTCAGGCACAGAGGACAAATCCATATTTTAAAGGTGGTTATAGAACATACGGCCGTTTAATCCCCATTGCCCGGGGGTTGCAGTGTCACCCTCCCATCCCTATTTGTATGTCACACTTGGAGAAGTGCTAGTTGAGTTACGGTAGGAAGAGCCTCCACTGGAAGTCAGAACACTAGGGTTCCAGCAGCGGTCACTTCAGAATTCCCCAGAGAAGGGAGGGACAGTGAGCCCTTGGGCAAAGGGCCAAGGCAGTACTTGGAACCCAGCGTGCACAGCCAGCACACGCATCTTTACGCAGCTCTGCTGTGGAGCGAAATTAGGAAGGGGCCTCTTCCAAACCCTCTTTTGACATTGATGCTGGCTCAGACTCGGCTCTGCCACTTTCTGGTGATGTGCCCTTGGGCTCTTAATCTCTGATCCCTACGTTTCCACCACAGAACCCAAGAGGTAAACTAGAGACAGGCTGTTCTAAGGGCAGTCCCCAAACCATCAGCGAGATCTGGGAGCTAATGAAAAAGGCAGGATCTCAGACCTACAGAATCAGAACATGCATTTTCACCAGACCCCTTAGCAGACTCGGATGCACAGTAGAACCTGAGCAGCTCTGAGCTAGATAGATAATGCCCTGTTCCCTCCCACATGAGTCAGCCTGCTGAAGAGGAAAGTACATGTCAGCGGAATTTGATAGCCCCAAATTGGAATTCTTCTGCTCCACATTATCTATGCACCACTGGAGAAGCGACTCAACTTCTCTGAGCCTTTTTCACATCTGAGCAATTACAGATGTGAATACATGCTGTAGAAGGCTGCTGTGGTGATTGGTGATCATAAATGAATCTCCTGCCACAGTGCCTGGCACACAAGAGCTGAACGTACATGAATTCCTCTCCCTGTCCTGGTCTCTCCTTCCTGTGGGTCTCATTTCCTGCCACAGACCCCGCTTTCTACTGTCGATGCCCCCAACTTAAAAAGAAAATAAACACAAAGTAGCAAATCTTGCAAAAGTAGCGTTGTATTATGAAAGTGAGAAGTTATCAGGAGGCAGAGAATAGAATGAATGCAGCCTCGCTACACAGTGCCCCTTAGAAGTAGATAAACTAGCTTATTCCTCTACAAGGTGTCAGTTCAACTAGAGACAGTCGTGTTAACATTTCTGTTTTACAAATTGGCCAGAAGTGTGTGTCCCTGGAGCGTCGTCTCAAAACTGGGCAATTGTCAACCCAATTACCTATTAAGTGTTTTTAGTTTTTCCAAGTAACCCTGAAGAAATTTGTTTATTCTGAAGAGTTGTTAGGGGAGAGAAATGTCTCCCAAGATATCTTTTTTAATGCTGTTCCATTGTAGTGTGAGGTGATATGTTTTGTCTTTTACTGACTATGTTATTATTCAAAGATGCCCACTTATCTTTACACTCTTCATTTTGAATTCGACTACTCCGTGACTTTGCTGTCAATCTTTTATGAACAAGGTCTCAGGTGGGTCTTTTTTAATTGGTTAAGGATTATCAACAGAGAACACTGTCAAAACTCTGGATGGTATTTCTTTTAAAAAAGTCAGAGCACAAAACTTTCCCTGAGATGAGACATCCAGATGAAGATGAAAACAAACAATGCTCTCGTGCCACCAATACTGTATGAACCTGACCTGTCAAAACAAGAAAGGCTTTCAAGTGCCCCATTAGCGGTCATATTCCAGAGCAGCTTTGTTTTCTAAAACCGACTTCTGTGTGTTCTGATTCTGACAAAAGAGCTGAGCAAAAGCGATCGGATGCAAACGTCTCTGAAGGGTTTTCCTCTCTCATCTTGCAAATCTAGATAATAACTTCATTATCCAGTGTGAAGGAATAAACATATACACACACATATACACCCACCAGTCACAGGGATACCAGTTCCTCGTCCTTTTTTTAAAAAATCTTCTTGTGTTCTTATCTAACCCAGGGAATTCATGCTTGACTATGTATTGCCCTCATTCAAAATCTTCCACCACCCTCTTTTCTCCATGATTTCCCCAAACTCGGGAACATCTTTCCAGCCCTTACTTGGCTCCTATCACAACAAGCACTAAATGTTTTCTGGGTTTTGCTGTATACAGCTTTGGATGGCCCCTCTGGCTAATATGACCTTTACCACATTAGGAATTAAAAGTATTTCTAAATATGGCTTTAAACTTAGAAGTGGTATTCAATGTTGGTATGTTCACGTGCATTTGAATTCTAAAATTTCTATACTTAGGCATTAATGGAGCTATTTTCCATGGCTTTTTCAATCATTTTTAAAGGAAAATTGGCATTCAAAGTCAAGATTAAACTAAAAATTACCACATGGGCAATATTCTGCATGGCTCCATAAGCTGAATTCAGGGAAAGCAAGCCGATTCTAATATTACTTATAAGTTGAACATCATTAATAAGATACATTTCCCGCCCAGGTGTTCCTAGCAGGCATTCCACACCAAATACTGCTTCAGCAGTGTTTTGATGAGCTATTTTTGTTGCTTTATTATTCTATTTCTCTTCATCATTCCACTGGATAGAACATCTGTCTGTTGTTTAGAATACATGTAAACCTTTTGCCAGCTTTGAGAAGTTGTTTGGCATTGGTGTCAGTGATAATCAGAACTAAACTTAATCATATTATTATTCAGTTTAAATGTCAGTGTCCATCAATTTTGGATTCTCAATGGATTTGAAGGATGTCCTTATGTCCATTGTTCTTAGATTTTAGAAAAATCATTCCCACTCATTCATGTCTTCAAGAAGTTCGGTGATCCCAGCACATGCAGTTTATGTTTCCCCCAATCTGCTCTTATCAGGCAACTCCTGGTCAGCAGTTAACGGGGAAAGCTTTCCACCACTCTGCCACATCAGAAAGAAATTCTTTACAGGGAACGGGACCAGCATTGTCCATTCTGAACACAGAGGCCTCCTGGGGCCCCTTCCCCTGCTTTTAAGGTTCCAATCTGCTTGGGGAGAGTGGCTCAAAGGGTCAGAGGTAGTTGAAAGAACTTGCATACGGGACAATTTCTATGTATCTCTTTCACGGGGGAGATTTTTCATAAGGCTGCTCAGAACCTCTCTGCTTGGTAGGCAGCACTGAAATAATGGGGTGAGTCTCTCCTAAATTGAATTGAACTGACCATAGATTTGAAGTTACTGCCTCTCCCACTGAGTTAAAGCCAAACAGAGTTGCTTCCCTGGCCAGGCTTTGATCAGCACAAGGCACTTTTCTCTTCCTGACTCAAATGCATCCAGTCCCCAGCAATGGTTTTATTTAACGTTCTTGCTCACTTCACTGGAAACGCTTTAACTCTGGTGCCTGCTGGCTGGGAAAGTGATTAGGGTTTCATGGGACCAGAGCGTTTCCTTTCTCGTAAACCACACCATGGCCCATAAATTAATACAGGATTATGCTTCAGCATTTACTCAGCAGGCTCGTTTTGAACTGGAAAGGAAAGGCAATTAAAGGATGAAGAAAAAGATCAGATGAAAAGTGAACAGTTGTACAAAGCCTGCCAGTGGGCATTAACATAAGCACTTTCTAGGCAGAAATGAGAAACTTACACTATTGTGTTCTGTTCGTGCTGATCGGCATCGTTTCTTCTGCTCAAACCCAGACTCACTTTACAAGAGGAAAAGGCCTTACCCTTCATCAAAACGTGTACGCATCGTTTGAAATCTCTCTGATGGCTACTCCAGCAGTTGTGGTCACGGTCTCAGCGGAGCCCAGCCTTCTGGCATTCCCACCAAAGCACTGGACGTATGAATGAAGCCCTCTTAGCCCCCCAGGCCAGATCATCCAAAAGCAAGAGCTTCTGAGCGAACCTCAGTCAACAAAAAAAGAATGCAGAAGAATCACCCTGCTAAACTCTGTCTTAGTTGTTAATCCCCTCAACAGAGTTAAAGATAACAAAATAGTGTTACTGGCAAACTATGGCCCATTCCTGCTTTTGTATGGCCTGTGAGCAAAGAATAAGTCTTAACTTTATTAAGTGGTTGAAGAAAAATCAAAATAACTCATGTTTTTTGACACAAAGTCCTACGAAGTTGGAATGTCAGTGATCATCGATAGAGACGTATTGGAACACAGCCTCGCTCATCCGTTTATGCGTCATGATGGCGGCTTTTGTGACTCAACAGGAGTGGAGTGCTTAAAACAGAGATCTCTAAAATATTTCCGATAGGACCCTTTACAGAAAAAGGTTAACCTCTGTTTCAAGCCACTAATTTTTGTTTTCATTTGTCCCACAGTGATAGGTTAAGCAACTGTAGCCTAAATCAAAAGTCAAGACCAATTTTGCAAATGGAATACCTGAGAAACATGTTTTAATGTACCAGTTGATTTCTTAACCACATTCCTTAATAGTGAAAACTTAAGAGGGTCTAACAACTGAAAAAACCTAACATTCAACTTCCTGAGTTGTTTTCTCAGTTACTGCACACCAATGGCCACGTTTTGTTCTAATAGGGGAACAGGAGACATTTCCTGAGCTCCCACCGTGTGCGGGGCACCATTGTAAGCCATGGAGAGCAACAGTAAGAAAAAGCAAGTGGAGATCCCGTCCTCTTGGAGCTTACAGTCAAATGGAGAAGAAAGACAGTCATCAAACAGTTCCACAGCACAGTCTGCAATAGGTCTATTGAAATCACGGCATATGGAGCTCTGAGAACAATACCAGGAAATTCCGACCTCACCTGGATGACAGCTCAGCTTCCTCCAAGACCTGATACTTAAGTCAATGGTGACGGTGAGTCGGAGTTCACTAGGCAAACTGAGGAGGGGGTGCTGAGAGAGGAGAATGGCCCAGACTTTGGGATGCGGTCCATTTGAGAAATTGGAAGGCCAGCGTGGCTGGAGACGTGAGGATTGTACACGATGAAGCCCGACATTGTAGACATTTGTCAACTGTCTCATGCTTTCAGTTTTTATTTTAAGAGTCAGTGAGGTATGTGAAGCAAGGGGCAGGAGGAAAGAGAAGGACCCTGGCTTCAATGTCATCAGATTTGTATTCTGACAATCACTTTGCGGTGTGGAACAATTGACTGGTGGACAGCAGATGGCATGCCCCAGAATGGAAAAGGAGAAGGGTTGGTGACAACTAACAGCAGGGAAATAAAAACAAAATCTCCCAGCCCAGAAGTTCTCTCCATGAAGGTAGCAGAAAACCAAAACCCTTTTTTTCTTCGATAAGCATTAAACCCACATGTGATGCACCTCACACACAACCTGCTAAGCTACTGCAAAGACAGGAGAGCCTTCGTCCTTGTGCACAGCTGTCCAGCAGAGCCCCACCCCAGCTCCAGTGCCAAGAGAGCGGGGCAACCACACAACGCACCAGTCCCAGGGGAAGGAAAGCTCAGCGAAGGACACGGCAGATAACAGAGGTCACTGTGTGCCCACCACGGGAGCAGACGTCCACATGTTTCTGCCCACTGCCTCCCGGGGGCAGCCGCCACAGGGCATTTCACCTACACACACTCATCTTGTGGTGCAAAGGAAGGAGCCCATCCTGCATGGTTGGCCAGGTGCCCTGTGCTGCACACACTTTAAGTGAACGCGAAAGAATATTCACTGAGCCAAAAACAAGGGAAGATATGCCCACGCAAGACACTAAGTCTGGCACGATGTGTGTGGGCTCTCTATCTCTTGGTGAAAAAGTGTTCTAGGCCCAAGGCCCATTCTTTGTTTTTTTTTGTTGTTGTTGTTTTCTTTAAGATTTTTATTTATTAACTTTAGAGAGAGAGAGAGGAAGGGAAAGAAAGAGAGGAGCATCAATTTGTTGTTCCACTTACTGATGCATTCATTGGTTGATACCTGTATGCACCCTGATCAGGAAACGAAGTCACAACCTTGATGTATCAGGATGAGGCTCTAACCAACTGAGCTACCCAGTCAGGGCTCCAAAGAGTATATAAGACTGTCCTTCCCAATAGCAGCCAAGCAGATAACCCCTACACACATGCTCTCAAGATAAACAACTAGTCCTCCAAAGGACTGGACTGTACCATTGGTCACTCACAGCTCATCCTAACTTTACCTGGTAATCGGGGAACCATCTCTGTGAGCCAATTGGCTTTATCCAGAGGAAAACCAAATTTCTTGTATCTTTAAGAGAGGAGGTAGTTTTGCGACTTGGAGCAAGGATCCCACTGAAGTGCTGCCCACAGACACTGGGAGACTAGATGCTACCTCTCCAAATGTTTACATTTCAAAGAGATGGTTCCCAGGTCCTTGAGAAAGACCTTTCTGTGTCAATAAGCTGACAAAGGGTCTATCCAGTCTTCAAAAAGATACATATACATTTCAAAAAGAGCAGAAGTGCTTACAAGTTTTCTAAAGCAAATGTTCAGAAAAAAAGAAGGGAGGAATCTCATTTTCAGCAGGGGAATTAAGCCTCTTACTTTTAATTGGTTTTTCTCCTTACACCTGTCCAGGGGAAAAAAGAACATATTTCAGAAAGGATGGAATGCTGAGAAATGAATACTAGCCGTTGAATCTCAGGTTGCAGACGCCATAGGTTCCTGGCATGAGGACTCTCATGAGGCTGTACGTGGGGCAGAAACCAGATGGAGTGAGCAAGAGTCAATAAAAACAACTTCAGTGACGTTAATGATGTTGCCTGTGAAGAGAAGACAGGGCGGTGGGTCAAGTAAGAGGTCCTCTGCTTTTCCTTAAGACGGGAGGTACCGGAGCACGTTCAAGACAAAAGTGGAGGGTCACAGTAGACAAGGAGAAGTGAACATTTCAGGGTGGAGGGGCAGTCCTCGATGGAGCAAAGTTCCTGAGGACAGGAGGAAGGATGGGAGGCCCCCACATGAGGAGGTTGGGTGCATGTTGGCAGCTCCATGTCTTAGGAAGAAGCACTGAGCATTTTGATGAACAACATTTTAAAGAGAGGTAGATTTTGTTATATTGTCTCCCCAGTTGCAAGCATAATGCGTTAACCTTAGTCAAAAATCAATAGATATTTTCATACAAAAGAAGAAAGGAAAGAAGCAATAAAATGCATATGGAGTAAGTAAGGTTGGAAATGGTCATAAGAGAGTTCTGCAAAAGTATAGGATGCGAGAGCAGCTGAGACTGGTGGGGAGCTGGCTTCAAGTTCAGATGGCTGGCCAGGGCAGACTTGTTTATTACTCCTGGTACCTGTAGGCAAATGGATCTCACTTTCTTGAGCTTGAAGTCAGAGGTAGAATTAATTATATTAAAGCTTTCATAATAAAAACACATTTACTAGTGATGAAAAATGGTCTCTGTTTACCCTGGTACACGGCAGTTAAGTAGTGAGGCGTGGCAGGCTGTGAATTCACCTGCAACAACTCATGCCTCGGGTGTTTTGCACAAATGTGGTAACACCCGCCGTCTTGACAGCCAGCAGGGTTTGCAATCCAGCCTCTCACACATGGAATTTAAAGTTCCTCTGTAAAAATCTTTTTCCCAGATATTTTTTTTCCGTTAAGTACTTTAGTATCAATGTAGAAGACAAAACAAAACAAAATGTATTCTTTTTGTTTAGTTTCTGGACTTCGATGAACAACTTCAGAATCCATTACATCTCTCGTACTCGGCCAGATGGAACAGCGGGTGTGGGAGAAAGGGAGGGCGTTCCAGCTGCCTCCTACCTGCTTGTCAGTCCCCACACCCCGTGCAGCTTTTGGCCCCCTCTCAGGAAAGGAGTTTCTTCATACAGTGGCTGTGCGCAGCCCAGGGAGTATTTAGATATTTTCTTTCCTGTGAGAGAATGTCCGTCAACTTTTGAAACAGCATCATTCACATCTTGGTAAGGTAGGGGGATGTTCCTAAAGCAGGGGCTTCCTGTCCAGGGACAGAAAGTGAGAGAGGAAAATATACATATACCTCGTGGGAACTATCCTTGGCAAAATAATTGTACCTTTGAGGATTCACTTTTTGACAGGACATAAATGGGAATATATTCATCACATTTTTTTCTCCACACATCGAAATGTCTATAATCAGCATGTTTGTTTCTGTCTAAAGCATAAGAATTAGACAAAATTCTACATTTCAGGGCATTCAGAAGATGTGGGTTTCTGAATATCATTATGTTAAAATTTTGCCTGGGTCAACTCGGGCCAGATAACATAACTCAGTTGGTTAGAGCCTTGACCCCATACATCAAGGTTGTAGGTTCGATCTCTGGTCAGGGCGCATATAAGAATCAACAAAAAGAATGCATAAATAAGTGGAACAACAAATCAATGTTTCCCTCTCTTTCTCTAAAAACAAAAATCAATTTTTTGTCTGGGTTCACTTTGCTTCCTGATTAACTGTGGCCAAGCACCATTGCTTCCTGCAAGATTTACTTGGAAGTCATTTTCCTTGGTTGCCCTTGAAATCACTTCCCTGGAACTTTTGCTCTAATGTTAGACCGTCAGTAGGCTCATTCTGGGACTCAGCCGGACCTATAGGACAGGACGCTGTCATGAGTGGATTGCGTCCTTACTTGGATCTTGGATCAAGGGGCTTGCCACACTCTTCTTTCCTGCAGCTTCCATTCGAGTTAGCTATGAGTGCACATTAGACCACAGAATACCAGATGTGGCGGGTTCTTTGTGAATAGACTTGCCATTTTTATTCGGGCTGCTGAGTCAGGAAATTGATATTCCACTGTTGTGCTTTCAAAAGTATTTGCTGTGACTTCATTTTTCTCCCCCCTCTGACAGGTGAAGCAGAAAGGTGGATTAGCTTTCTTGATTCCAATTATCTTCCTGGTGGTATATCGCTGATATGTGACTGTGTCAGATAAGTCATGTGAAGTAGAAGAAAATGTCACCTGGTAAATGTGACAGTGTTTGAAGGAGGGCTTGAACAGTATTTCTCGTCATTGATGAGTCTGCAAGAACTTTTTTTTTTTTAAAAGACAGAATTCTTTTGAAATATTTGAGTTGAATGTCTTTTTTCGGCCCAATTTGCTGGGAGATCACCATGCAAATGTCAACTTTTTGTTTTCAGAAAAGACATAAACTGAGGCGGTAAAGTGTTCTACTTGATTTCATGCCACAATTCGGAGTTGGACTGGAAGGTGTGCTTTGTGGCACTTGAACCTGGCTTCTTAATTTTGTCAGGCAGTAGGTCGTCACTCAGAAAGACCAGGTTCAGGCTGCCACAGCGTGAGAGATTTGAGACAACCATTGGATGGTACCTGCTGGAAAGGTGCTCCGTGGCCTTCTGTTTCGTGGGGGGAGGACGACAGAAAGCGGGAGCTGCTGCTTGCTCGTTCAGAGCAGCCTGTCCACAGAACTGCCTGTGGGTTCCGATTGTCTGGGCAAACTGATTCTCTTCTTTCTTCATATTTGTTTCATAATCACTTGTTATTATTTTAAAGATACGTAGCATTTTCTGTTTTTCCTGCTGAGTCACCTTTCTCTTCTCACCACATTGAGAGAATCTGAATCACAGTTAAAATGTAAAATGTTATTTTTATTTTGGAGGCAAGGATCCATCCCTGGACACTTGGGAAGGTGAAGACAAAAGGGGAAACTTAGAGGCTCTCTACGTGGACTATAGGGACAGTGACGGTGGAGTGCTAAATCGGAGTTTTTTGCCCTATGGGTCATGTCACTGTGTCTTTGCGTGATATCAGGGTGTCATTGCAATATAAAACCTTTAAACAGGATAGGTGGTGTCTCTGGGATGATGGGAGATCAGTGCATTGCCCCCTCGCTTCAGTCTGTGACCCTAGAAAAGGCTAAATACCCATCAGGGAAGAGAAACACCAGCAGCCTTGCCCCCACATTGAGGCTTATTCAAGGGCATCTGGGTTTCTTTGCACAGCAAGACCCCGCCCTCACCCCGAAAGGCAAGTCTGGGCTCCGTCATAAAATTCCCAGAAACACCGTCTTAAGAATGCAGCCTCCAATTCTTGAAAGACCTTAGTAAATGTCAATGATTTGAAAAGTACACTCCAATGCCACATCAAGGACCGCGCTTGCTAGAAATAGCTCATTTATAATCTGAGGGAAAGAGTTGGAAATAAAATGTGGGAAGGTAGCTTTTAGGGTATCGTAGCAGTTGAATCTTGATAGGATTGATGTGAGGAAGTTCCAGCATTAATGATATTTATCACAATAGCCCACGATGAAGGCATCAAGGTCACTTTTAAATGTTGTTTCGCTACGCTGCTTTCCAGAAGTGTAAATATGACGGAGCGTCTAGAAGCTGCCTCACAGTGGTTTCATCATAAATTCTGAGTGATAAACGACTTCCAGACAGTCCTCAACATCCCACAATGGGTTCTAATGACACTGGAGGAAAATTTTATGATGAATACAAATCACCCCTAAAACCCACAATACATCATGCTGAGTAGTATCACAATAAAGAAGGGAAAAGAAAATGAAACTTTAAAGAGGCACATGCTTTTATGTACTTTGACTTGCATTTGTGTTCTTCCTACCTATGCCCTCAATCCAACAATAAATATCACTATAAAAAAATAAGGAAATATCTTAAATACCTCTTTGAAAAATAGATTTGGAAAAAAAATGAATATAACACTTGTATTATAAGATATTCATATTATAATATTTACTTGGTAGTTTAGTACAATGGCAAAGCTTTACACAGGCTCCCTTCTGAAAGGATGTTTACACGTATTCTTATTTAAACTTTAATAATAATCCCACGTTGCAGACAAAGGAATCAACACATTATTATGACTCTGGCTAGCCCACAGGTTAATGAGTGAGAAAACCAGGCATAGAAACTTCCGTTGTTTGCAAATTGTACGTTAGCCTTGCTGAGATTCACATAAATTAATTGGGGAGCTGCCATTGCATTAATATTGTTGTGCAAATATGATCCCCAGTTGCAGAAGGGTTTTATTTTACTTTGCTCATGACTGTGAGGAGTCTGGGAAGGGCTGCGCTGCACAAGTCTCCTTGGGGACTCTCCCATGCAGCTGTGGCCCAGATGTCAGCTGGGACTGCTGTCACCAGGGCCCTGCTGGGCCAGGTGTCCCATGGGGTCCTTCCTGTGTCTGCACTGGAGACGGCCTGCTGACTGGAAACTTAGTCGGTGCTCTCTTTCTGGGTCCCCCAGAAGATGCTTCTCCATCCAGTAGGGTGCTCAGGGTAGTAATACCTCTTCCATCATGCCTGACTTTCCCTCGGAAAGAGTATCTCAGAAGAACGGGGTACAAGGCACCACCTTGACCATCTGGCTTGGGAAATCACACGGCAAGTCTTCTATTATACTCCATCCATTCGAGCTGTCCCATGCTCTTTTCGATGTCAGGATGCCCAGTAATCTGTGGCCTGTTATTTTTAACCACCAGTCTCTAAGGTCACATTGCTTCTCTGACTGAGTTTGAACCAAATATCTCTCACCTAAATTTATGGTGTATTTTCTAATAAAACTAAGGAACATCACTGAGCCAATCCATTTCTTTGGAGGTAAGATAAACCCCAGGTGACTCCATCAAGTACTTTTAAGAAAAAAGGCACACCTATTTTGCTTTCATGTTCAAAATAAAATAGTTTTGATTAAGAAGATGCCATTCTAAAACCAGCCGTGTCCACAGAGAGGAACAACAATGAAAGTGGTAATTCTCCCCCAAAGAGAAAACAGGATCACAAAAAGATGGCAGAGTACACACTTCTGGGATGTTTATAAAATAGTTATTTTTTTTCTTAGTGACAATTTAGCACCTTTTTTCGAAAATCAGGGAAAAAGAAAGTTGTCCACCCAGGTGCTCCCTGTAACTAACAGTCTTGGGCCGTGAATTATAACATTGCCTGTCTCAAGTGCGCTCTGAAGCTATTTCAGTGTTTTCTGGACAATGGCACACACATACTACAGGGCACTCCATACATTAGTTATTTCTTAAGTTCAGTTAAGCTGCTTAGAAGTGAGAGATGGGAAAGGCCAGTGCAACTGATTTAAGAGATGTCATTTGGCCATGGCCAGGTAGCCCAGCTGGTTAGAGCATCATCTTGATATGCCTAGGTTGCGGTTCCATCCCCAGTCAGGTGGAACAATAAACTGACCTCTCTCTCTCTCTCTCAATACTATTATTACTAATAATAAAGATACGTCATTCAGTCCTGTGCAGTGGACAAATAACTGGTGACATGCTTTAACCTCCCCCACAGTGAGCAGCTTTGCATTGCATATGATGAATAGACCACTCTTATTTTTCCTCTAGAATTCACTAGATCTAATTAATCAGCATCTTCTCTCAGTTATTCTCAAGTTTCAAAGATTATTTGCTACATTAACACTCATAGGCTTTGAGAAAGGAATGGATCAGTCTACAAAATATAATCACAAATATATGAAATGATGCAAGTGAAAGATAGCATAAAAAGGAGATGCCGTCGTGGTAGTTAAGACCCTTAGGGGAAATATTGCTGCTTTTCAATGTTGTTAACATATTGTATTTTCAATTTAAAAATAAGCTAGATTGATTCCTAAAAATCTAGCTTTCAGGAAAATGATGTGAAGGTATAACAATACACGCAGTGCTTCCTAATTGCTTATGTGTGAGTTTTGCTCTATGTTTTATTTTCAGGGATTTTTTACAAGCTGGTGGTAAAAAAGTGGATTCCATGAGTTTGTAATGCAAGATTTTACCCATACCGTATTGGTGAAACCTCTGTTTTGGGCAAGCATCATTTAGGGGAGGATAGACGGCTACAGACTCGGGCAGTACCCACCGTGGAAACAAGCCTTGCTGGAAGTATCTGCAGCTTAGGCTACTATGTGATAGGAATCAATGTCTTCTTGCAGAGGGAACACTTCAAAAACATCTATCACTTGGTTACACAACTTTAGGAAACAAACTATGACAAAATACAGGCATTGTGAAGCAGAATCAATAATCAGCAGGAAATCTATACACTAGTTAATAACACCCTGGAGCAAACCCAGGAAAAGTGTATGAATCAAGGAAAATGACTGTGGAGTTCCTTGTCCCACTTCCCTGCCTCTCTTCTTTCTTCTGCCCACCTCCCTGCCTTACTCTGCCTCTCATTTTCTCTCACCGATTATCGCCCCCTCTTCTCCAACTTTCTACACAAAGAAACAGCACAGATAGTAAGTTACCTGGCAAATAATAGGTCGGTGTTGTCAAAATATCTTTTCAAAGATGGTTAAGTTTCTCCAAATGAGAACCCAAAATCCACATATCATGGTGAGTTAGAGACAAACTAGGTTAGAAATTCAGAGGCCAGAATAATTCAAGGTGTGCTCACAGCATCCTAGCTATTTAGGTTAAATGTCTTGAGGTCCTTGATTGTTCTTTTCTTCTTCATTCCCTGTATCACCCACTTCAATCTAATTGCCCCAAATCCAGGTTGTAATAACTACAACTTCTGGAGCACTTCCTATAAACACAAATGAATACATTTCCTCTAGTGCTCAAAATAACAAGTAAAGTAGACCTCATAACCCTCATCTTGGAAGTAAAAGCACTAAGGCTCAAAGACCTTCAGTGAACTGCCCAAAGCCACATAACTGGCAAGTGCTAAGAGTTGTATCTGAACCCAAAGTCCTTTCATTAACTCGCATCCTTTCATTCTAACCCGTTCCACCACCAGCACAGCCTCATCACCCCATATTTCCTGTTACTGCAGTGGCTTTGATACTTTCAGATTCAGCTCCTTCTTTCAACCCATTCACTGTTGTCCCAAAATAATTTCCCAAGCAAAGCTTTTATATCAGAAATAATTTGTGAAATCTGTTTGGTCTGTACTTCTGGAAGAATTCAGTAGAAAGCAAAAGGATCAAATGGAGGGCAATTAAAGAAATTAAGAGAAAGGAGGAGCAATCATGTAATAAAGAGTAACTGAATCAGGACTCTGGAAAGTTCAAGTTGAGAGACGAATGACAGATGCCAAAAATGTAAGAAGAAGAAGAAGGGAGGGGACACAGCAAATCAGAGAAACGCCATGAAGCTAAAAGGCATAGGACAGGGAGAACTTCCAAAGGTCTAAAAGGAAGAGCCATGTAACAGGATGAATAACAAACTTCTGGAAAATTCTACTGTGTAAGATGTTAAGTGAAAAACACAAATGACTTCAAGATGGTTTGGGATAAATCGACAGAGAATAGTCTTGTAAAGGACCGTTAAGGGAAGCTTCTAGTTAATATCGAGGATAGTTACTCTTCTTTGAAGAACACTCTGAGGCTTTGGTTAGAGATGCGATCATGGGCAGAATGGCTATGAATCTCACTCTACAGGGAAAGTAGCCTAATTCCCGCAACCCTGCCACTTATTCACTTGGTCAATTCACATGTTCTGTCTAAGCCAGAGGTTCAATATCTACAAGATGGGGAGAATGATAATGCCTACTGGTAGTGGAGTTGGCTAGTTATTAATAAAGGAAGGGGGCAAAGGGAAGCAGACGTTAAGCCCAGTCTACTAGAGAGCTGAGTCAGACAATCAGCCTGATTCATGAGGGAGCTGCAGCATTCACAGGCACTCCCCGGGGACTGCCCCATCCTCCACAGAGGGAACCTGATTCCCAAATTGGGCAGGAACAATCAGTTACAAGTCATTAGCTGAGATTACCCAGGGGAGGATAAAAACAGCAAGGGAAATTCCTTTGCCGGCCCATGCACAGTAGAAACCAGATGAAGAGGCAGAACGTTGAGGCAAGCGCTATAAGAACCAAAATGGTGACATAAAGGGGTAGAGTCTAGCTTGGGGAAAAAATCAAATTGGATAAGGGCACAGAGCCCCAGAAAGTCCAGGAAAGGGACTGAATTTGGGGAAAACCCAGCACAAGCTTGCAAAGAATTAAAAAGTAGGTTGAACAGTTTGAGAGACAGCCTACTTGGTCCCCCAAACCAAGAAAATATATGGAGGTTATCAGGAATCTTGAGGAAGCTGCTACTAGACCCTGCCTACCCTCTACATCCCTGAGAGCATGTTATTTCCCCTCACCCCAACAAATCTTGCCCCCTACGTTTAAACTTCTCTCACGTGTGTGCCCTTTGAAATTCTTTTCTTGCAATGCCGCAAGAACCCATTTTCACTGGTAACACTACCTCAGAGTATGACTGTGAAAATAAAATATATATATATACATACACATATATGTATATATAATATGAAGTCTGTCCAGAAAAAGTCCAGCCATTCTCAATACAACAAGAATGATTTGCACGACATTGATGTGACTGGGCAGCCAAGGAGAGCAGACTGGAATGCATATGCATGAACAATGATGACTTCACTGTACTAGTCAGTGGGGGTGGTAGATGCCCTTGAGTGAGCATGTGTACTGTGTGGCTGTCACATTCTAAATGACTGAGCGAGGAGAGCAACAAATCAGCATCAAATTTTGCTTTAAGCTTAAACATTCCTCTGCGAAAACTACTGTATTTTGCCATGTGTAATGCACACTTTTTTTGCTCAAATTTTTGAGAGAAAAATAAGGATGTGCATTATACATTGGTAGTGCTAATTCTGTATATATATAAATGTTTTTAATTATTTTATTTATGTTTGTGTGTTAAAAGTGTAACTCTAGAAAGCAATAATGATATCTGTATGCAAAATAATACCCTGGAATATGATAATTGGTTTTGTTTCTAAAATAACTAAATAAAAAATTGAACTAAAAAATTAAAATGAAAGATTTTTTCCTGAAAGTTTGAGTCACAAATGTGAATGTGCACTATACATGGCAAAATAAGGCATTTGGATGATTCAGAAGGTTCCAGCTATGGCCAACTGGTGAGTGGCAGATTCATCACAGTAATGCAACTGCTCATGCATCACATCTCATGCAGAGTTTTTTGACAAAATATCAAATCACCCAGGTGACTCAGCCACCCTACAGCCTAGATTTGGTGCCTTGTGACTTCTAACTTTTCCCAAAACTAAAATCACCTTTGAAAGGGAAGAGATTTCAGACTATCGATGAGATTCAGGAATAATGATTGGGCAGCTGGTGGCAATTGGGAGAACTGTGTGAGGTCCCCAGGCGCCTATTTTGAAGGGGACTGAGACATCATTGTCCTGCGTACAGTGTTTCTTGTATCTCGTATCTTCTTCAATTAATGTCTCTATATTTTCATGTTACATGGCTGGATACCCTCTGGACAGACCTCGTATATTGTGCTTAGGCCACGTAAGTATAAAATAATGGTTAGAAATATATGACCCTTTGCTATGGTTTTGAGATAAGGAAGGGAACCAGGAAACAAGAAAGGAGGAAAGAAAAGGAGGGAGGGAAAAATTAAAGTGGAAATAAGCCAGGATATTTCAAATAGGAAATTTGTAGTGCTACAAAGTTGAATAAATTGAATACCAAAATTGTTCCGTTAAACAGTGGATGTGAAAATTACATTAGGAGAAATGATTTAAACACACAGCATCCAAATAATCTGACAAGTTAATAAATCACTGGGAAACCATCTGCAAGGAAGAAAAGACAAAAAACCCACAACATTATGTGCAGATGTAATTTACCCCCAAGATATTCCTGACATGGTGCTAGGTATCATAACTGATAAAACTGTAGTGAGCTCAGATCTATACCACAGTGAGGTCCCTGCTGGCCTGGCTCAGCCAGGGAGGAGACAGCCTGGCACCATGGAGACACACACCGGGGTCTGTGAAGGGAGCACCCTGGTGGGACTTGTGTAATACAACTTTCCTCTTTCATAAAAGCTTGCTGTATTGAGAGTTTAAATAATGTATTTGAAACAACGAGAAAGACAGAAGAGTGACATAATAATAATGAATAATAAATAAAAGAAAATCAGATACTCTTAAGTCAGGTACACCTCAGACCTGACATTTTACTACTTGTCCAAAACCATCCCGAGCATTCAGTTGGCAAATTCTCATGGCAACAGTCCCCGTGTTGGGTGAGTAAGGCCCAGGAGTTGGGCTCAGTGGCAGCCAGCTCTCAAAGACCACAGTGGGAGGCCAGCAAAGCTTGAGACACTTATGCCCAGCCACTTCCTTTGCCTGCCGGAAATTCTGCTTCCTGTCATCAATCTCTTGCTATACTTTTAAATAAAACTCATCATCCTCTTCGTCTGACCTGAAGGGACCCTCGCCTTCTCCTTCAGACTCTGAAGAGAAGTCACTCTTTGGTGTTCTCTCAGACAACTTGAAAACAATTCAGAAGTACAATCCCTGTAAAGGGAGAAAGTTACTACCCAGGCCCCCATTTCCATTTTAAGTTCCATGTGGTTAATTGTTCACATGAAATTTTGGGACTAGGGGCTAGGTTCATTGCTGGGAATAATTCAGCAGGCATGCTAGCGGGCCTGCGCACAGGGGTCCATGAGCCGTGTGTGTGGGTTTGTGACCGTTCCAAGGGTCATTGGCCACCTCAGACTCTCAGCCTTTTAATTTTTTTTTAAGGAAGGAAAGAATGTACTTAAATAGGAGAGGGGTGGTGTAAACAAAGATAGGTTGTCTTTAAACATGTTTAACGTTTTTCATAGAGAAGAAAGTCATAAACAGAAAGCTTATTTTTATAGTACTGTCAACTTTTGCTTTATGGCCTAATTTTTATTAGGAAATTCTGTCGCTTGTAGAGAACTATTATGTGATTTATATCAACAAGCTCAACTCTTTGTCTACAGGATCCTAAAGAACAATATGTAATCTTCATGATTCTGATACATTTACTCTGAGAGTTTGAACATCATTCCCATTGTGTAATTACGAGAGAATGAATTAAATCCGTACTTACTCCTCGCTAGTCTCTTGGCTTCATTTTTAAAGAAAAAAATTGAGGTAAGTTTTAAAAAAAAATATTTGTCTTTTAATTAATTGTACAAGCTAGGGTGATAGTTCATTATTGCTTTATTTTTATCACTTTCTTTAACTAAAGTCTGAAACGTCTTCTTACAGAATATAAAATTTGAATGAGTTAAAAGAGTGATAGTGTTCTTAGCACATCAAAGAATTTGGGAGAAGACAGAATAATGAAACAAGGAAGAAGGAACATGGACTTGAAAACAGGTTCAAATATCACTGAAACTAAAGTTTCTCCACTTTGCTAATCGTAGAAACAGCTGGGAAGCTTTCAAAAATGCTGAAGCCGAGGCCCCACCCTTGGTGGTTCTGACTTGATTTGTCTAGCTTGGGCCTGAGAACAGGCATTTTTAGAAAGCTCTGTACCTTTTGTTAACATGCAACCAGGACTGGGTTGCCCTTGGAGTGTGGTGTGTGGGCTCCACGGGTTCCTGAGACACTTCCAGATAGTCCTTGAAGTCCTAACACCTGTCATAACATGCAGAGACTTCCTTTTCCTCCTTCCCTACGACGGCGTTCGCAGTGATGGTGTAAAAGTAATGATGGATAAAACAGCCAGCACATCAGCATAAATCAGGACACTGGCATCAGGCTATACTAATCACCATCCTATTTTTCACCATCACACGCTTGAGACTTAAAAAAAAAAAATGTCACTTTCTCATACAAATGTCCTTGATGAAGCAAATAGTATTAATTTCATAAAATGTCAACCCTTGACTATAAGTCTTCTTAATATTCTGTGTGACAAAAATGGGAATTATGCTTAAAGTAGATCTGTTACATTCTGAGGTATGATGTTGTCTTGAGGAAAAACAGTTGTGTGATTGAGTTGCTACTAAAACTGGACAATGTTTCTGTAAACACCATTTTATCTGAGGGAATGGTTATATAGATTTGGGTCCTTGGAAGACATTTTATTGAAGATGAATAAAGTAAGCCTGATACTTCAAAAGAAAACGATGGTCAGCATGTATTATCAATGATAAAATTTGAGTTTTCATGTGAACATTCAATGTTGGAAGAGCTTCCCACTACTTAAAGATGTTCTTATGAGATCAGCCGTCACAATATTATTTTTGGTTGTAGTACGATGAATTCATCAACACTTGTGACAACTGTGTCAATCAGTTACTCAGTGTTTCCCAATGACCATATGCATGATGTTACAACATTGTGCATGGGCACAAGATGAACCAATGGACTTCACTGTGACCGTAAAAAAGAAAAACATCACTGATATGGTATCACGTAGTACGTCGCACAAAGCCTGTAAGAAACGCACAATTGTGAAGAATTGGCATCGTATCAAAGTATAAAACCCAAAATTGTTTAAAAAGTACTTTAAAATACTCTTCCCTTTTCCAACGGTATTGCCCTGTGAGGCCAAATTTTTTTCTGGAACTTCGGTTAAAAGAACACAGAATGCAGAAGCGGAAGTGAGAGGCTAGCCCTCTCTCATGAAGCCAGCCATTAAAGAGATATGCAAACATGTAAAATGGTGTCACCTTTCTCACTACATTTGTTTTTGTTTTGGAAAAAAAGAGTTGTTTTTCACAAAATATTTTATATTAACATGGAAGGTTTTCTAATTTTTTAAATTAATAAATAGATGTTTACGATGTCTGCATCTTAATTTTTAGAATGGCAAACATCGACAGAGTTGACGTACATCCACGTTGTTGTTCTTGGTAATTTGTAAGAGTGGACAGGGGTCCTGAGACCAAAACATTTGAGACCTGCCACACTAACGCCAAAGACGAAGTAACAAAATGTGGTCAGAGGAAGGTTGTAACGCAGCTACGACCGAACAGAAGGAAAACCCCGAGGGATCTAAAGAGGCATTTGATACGACAGTCGAAGGGAAGCCAGGACAGGCTCAGAGGAATGATGTGACATGGTCACGGGGAACTGAGAGACCAGAGAGGGGGTCTTCATGGTGAAGACAGTGGTCCAGGCACAAGATGACACACCTCAACCAGGGATAGAATTCCGATCTGCGCAAAGGAAGACACAAATATTCAGACAGCTCTAGAGGAAATTATAATGATTTCTAAGGTAAGAAGTCAGAATTTACTCTGACGTGTTGTCTTTGGGTGATGCTGCAGATACAGATGCCCCGTGGTGTGAAAGGGGTTAGGAGGCGAGGCCTGGCGGGGGAGCATCAGAAGTGAGGGAAGAAGACGTGACTTGGGGTGGAAAATACACAATATATAGGTGATGTATTATAGAACGGTATACTTGAAACCAGTGTCACCCCAGTAAATGTAATACAAAGTAAAAAGAAACTAAATCCTGGTTTGCTCCGGGAAGGTTGATCCTTGCCCACCTCCTTTGTGATAACTTCTTCTTATCCTATTTTCAGTGTTATTACACACTGTATAAGGATTTCTGAATATACCTACTCATCATCTCAGGCTTGGGTGTGTGAGACAAGGTAGGTTTCCAGGTGTGACATCTGGAAGAGTGGGAGAGAAGCCTGCCGTGAATATCTTATGGTCTTAAAGGAAGAACTCTGTCCCCAGCATGGGGCCCAAGAACATTACACCACAATCAGAGAAGGGTAAAGAATCAAAGTGATGAGTTAAAATACGGCAGAGGACAAGCCACTTTTGAGCTTTGGGATGTGATCCGCTTTTCAGAAAGTTGGGATTGTTTCTTTAGTCTGTGATACTTCAGTAGGCTTGACAGAATACACTTAACAGGAGCTGACTGGTGCGCGCTGATGCTTACCCAGGCCTTCACCGAAGTGCTACTTGAAAATCAAATTGCCACCTTCCATTTGCATCACAGGGGGTGCCTGCACCGTTGTCCTTTGAAATAGATCGGTCAGGGTGTGCTACTCACAGAAGAGCAATAAGCAACCAGCTTGATACTGCCACTGCGTTTTTGCTCTCCTTGAGAGAATGCCAAAGTAAATTATCAAAGACTACTCCTGAAGGAGAAATGAACCTGTTCAGACCAAGCAGAGTATGAAAAAAGAAATAATAACCCACAAGAAACAAAAACCTCTCTCCCTGACTAAATGCCGTGTTATTCAGCGGCAGTAACTACATTCACCAGGGAGAGCTGAAGAGTTCTGTTGGGGTCTCAGAGTGAGGGCCCATGTCCCCAACTGTTCAACTACCACGGTCCCAACCCTCTCTGCCCATGATCTTCAAGCACAGTAGCCCTGTGCAGTCACATGCCATCCAATGCTGTGGGCGGCCCGTGGTGGCTGCCAGGAAATGAAATTGTATTCCATTTCCTCAGCGACAGGTATAAAAAGTCAGTTTTCAGGAAGTTGACTAAATGGCTTTCTGAATATTGGGTTCCTTCTGTGATCCCATTTGGGGCAAAATAATTTCAAACTGGCCTTGGATAGATGCAGCCCGAAAATCGGGCTGGAAATACAGCAGGATCAGTAAGGTCAAAGCTGTCCATCAACTACTCTTCAGAGAAAGGTAATATCACGAACCCAGAAAGCAACTAACCATAACTGTGCTATAGGATCATGTTTAATGAATTAACTTCAAAGAGTTTCTAATATCTGAATTAATAGTGCTTTTAGTGGAATCATAAAATTTTATGAAATGATCAAAATAAGATTTATTTTTTCAATGTATTGATTATAAGAGGTTTTCTGATGATAAATTATGACTTTGCTGAACAATTAAAAGCACTAGGAATCAACTGGCACAAGAGAAGTTGTCTGAAAGTAGCCTACTAGTTAAGATTTCCTCTGCTCAGGGTAGGTGGGTGGCTTGTTGTGACAACAGAAGCCTGTACAAGTTCTTTTCTCCTTTCTTCTGTTTCTTCCATGACACAGACAATAAGGTCATTAGATGGAAGTGAGGATGTGGAAGGAGGTATTTAGAGTTTGATGTAGGAGGAAAGGAGAGGACCTAGGACACGCCAACCAAGAGATTCAGGAGAGCGTGGATCAGGATTGCTGGCAAGTAGGAGCCCACTTGACATTAGTAATTATAAATTTCAAGTGAGACCGGCAGGGGATGGAAATCCAGCCACGTTTAGATTTGGGGGTGCTGACCCATGACAGAGAGATGGATTCTGGCAGGATGATGATGAAGACTGACCATGAACTTATGTGGAATGAGAAGAACACCATGGGAGCAAGTGGTGAGCAGGTGAAAATGTAGTAGGTTCAATTAATTTGAGGTCTTTGTTGACTAGAATCATTACTGGAATTGAGGAACTGAAGGGAGTCCTTTGGACAGAAAGGGAGTGTTGGAACTTTCTCAACATGCCTTTCTTAAGACCCATTTGGATAAGGAATCGATAAGTATTCTGTAAATGAATCCTCTTTTTATTATTATTATTATTATTTATCCTGATTAGAAAGACCTTTCCATTTCAAGTTTATAAAGCCAATTGGACATATTTTTAAAACCTAGTTTGATATCTTTATTTCTCGACATTTAAAATCTTTGATCCATTTGGAATTTGATGTGGCATAAGGAGCAACAACAGGGGGCAGTCAAAAGTTATATGAGAATTTTTGACTGCGTGGGGAGGGGGTCGCTGCCCCGGCACCCCCGTGTTGTTTAAAGGTTATCTGTCTACTGGTCTCAAAGGAATTCTATTGACCTCTTTTACTCTTTTGTTCGAATCTGTTATCATTTCTTGAACTTTTTAATGCCAATTCATTCTTCAGTCTTTAAAGAATGCAGTCTACCCTCCAGTTATGCTAGACAGTGATTATGGCTTTGGTCGTTTTCCTCCAAATTTTCCCAAGGGCCCCAATAGTTAAGTTATCCTTGACTTGAACTTCTTGTTTCCTCTTCTGCCTTTCCATCTGCCGTCCACTCCTGAACATTTCTAATGTCTGCCCTCACCAGGGTCTGGCCTGCGCTGATGTTCTTATCTATATCGTAATCATTTCCTATATCAAATACCACTTCTACCTCATTTATAGCCTTCTTAAATCTTTACTCCGTAAGTTTCAGAAGATCGAGAATTCTGCAGCTACACTATGTTGCCTCTGCATTTTTCAAAGCTGCATTTTTCTATATTCTTGACCTTTTCTATAATCTCTGATGGTGCCTTCATCCATTTTTTTTTTCTTAAACTCTCAGTTACCAGCTCACTGGCTTTATTCTCGATATCTTTTTGACTTTCTCATCTCCTTCTCTTGAAATAGTCCCATTAAAAACGTCACAATATACCATCCCTAACTCCCAGTGTGTTTCTAGGGAGTTGGTTTTCAGTCTCATGCAACACAGAGCAGTTGAACCCCTGTAGTCTGGGCCAGAAACTGGGCTGGGCACTGACTAGAAAACACTATGCTATCCATGGGGCTCTCATTAAATATTTGTGAAATTGAAGACTCAGTGTTATTATTAAGGACATGAATTACTCTTCTGTGCTGTAACAAAGGGAGTATGTTAACACCGAATGTGATAGGAAGGTCCCCTACAGTCTGAATTCTTGATCTCTGCTTTTTTACAGTTTTCTGCATGTTCCTGTTTTTTTGCTTTCGTCAGTGTGGATACCAAGGAGCAACCTCTCACCCAACCTCCTAGGTCTGCTTTTGTCTCCTGAGGTCTGGAATCATAGACAATTATGGCCAAAGTAATGCACAAAGGGTAAATAGTCTCAGAACCTATTTAAGGTAATAAAAGTCCGTCCTGAGGATAAGTCCTAGAAATTAGTGCCCGGACTTGGAGGCTTGTATTTTATCTCCTCAAAGGCAGGTTTTGCTTGGCCTACAGTGTTCTACTTCTATGTGACTGTAGGATACAGGGGTTCAAAATAAGATGTTATTAAATCTGTCAGTGAAGTGTCTAAAGGCATGCTGGAACTTTATTCTGCCTCCAAAGTGCATGTAACATGGCCACACACTTAGATGAAGAGAACAACTTGAAGCCTTTGGGGAATGACAATGTTCAATATCAGAAAGGTTATTTTTGAAATTAAAAAAAGATACAGTGAGCATTATTTGTAGTTCTGTTGTTCCCTTTCAAGTAAATTTCTTTAGGGGATGTGTCAAGAGATTACATTTCCTACAGGTTAGGATGTATGAGAAAAAACAATAGAAATGAGTTTGCATATATTTTACTTTGTAAACTGGCACCTCTCCGTTGTGTCTTGAGAACAATCCAAGGGAGTGCTGGAGACAGAAATCGGGGAGGGTCTGATGGTACAAATGGGAGGGGTATCAAAAACGCTGTAGAGCTACGCCTAATTTAACAGCATGCAATGAATATAGACCAATGCCATCATAACTCACAGACTAAAGGAATCTCAGTCACTAGGATTTACCATGTGATCCTTCAACTCTACTGAATCTTCTGGAATTTTTTTTAAGACAATGCCCAGCTAGATGATAGCATTTCTGGAGGAGCCATAGGGAAGTTTCTTCTACCTGGCTTCCGTGAACACCAAGAGAAACCTTCCTGCTGCTCACCCAAAGGGGAAGGGTCTATGAAGTCAAACCCATGAATGGAAGCAACCTGCACGACTGTTCGCTGACCTCCCAGATGAGCAAATGAGCGAGCCGACTGGCCTCCCACTGGAGGGCCACCCAGGGCTCTGTCTCTCAACTGCTGCCCCCGTGGCGGGGAAAGCCAGAGGAGGTGTGTTTTTTGTTATCACTTTGTTAACAGTCTGATTCTGACTGCTCTGCTCCTCTTACATGTAGGGGACATTGACAAAGACTTAGGTCTCAGGCCTCTGATGAAGAATTCACGGAGAGCTCTCTTACCTTTGTAAGGGGTTATATGTCACTCTCTGCCACCGCTTGGTGACAAGGAAACAGCGTAACCCACCCCTCTATTCCTTTAACATTGTTTCTGTTCAAAGGGTTCCTATAAAAGATGAATTGTTCACTAACACGCAACCCGAGGTTAAGTGGCATATTTGCGTGACAGTTCCAGGAACCTGCTCCAGGGAAGGAGGCTAACTCCAGCAATGGGACATTCGGGCTCTGGTAGGACCTGCTGACTCTCAACCATAAAAATCAGCCCTCTGCTTGACCAGTTTCGAGATGATCGTCGGAATGGACTGCTGACTTACACGTGGAGAACTTTCAGCCTCCCTCCTCTGATCTCCTTACTCTGCTTTCCCTCTTCCTAATGTAAACCCCTGCCTGTGCTGAGATGTGGAGATGGGCTCTGGGTTGAGAGTCCCCCATCTTCTCAGGTGGCCGGCACTTGAATAAACCACTGTCCTTCTCACCAACACCAGTCTCACGAGTTTGGCTTTCATGGTACAGGTTTGGTTAAATAGTAGGAAGGGAAAAGAAAGAGGAAACTAGTTTGTTGTCTCCACAACCACAGGAGTTATTTTCCAGGCCTGGTTAGCTGTGATGAAGGCAGGAGCACCACCCCAGAATTTTGAGATAAAGTTACTGTGCAAGAATAAAACCCAGGGAGCTTCAAAAGGTAATAGATGAGATTAGTTATCTGTAGAAATGACATACCCTAAGGAATAGCCAACGAGATTATGTGGAGAAATTTAGAAACACCCTGAGGAATTTGACAATAGCTGAAGCTTGATTGTTTCCATATATTTCCAGTAACAATCTAATCAAGGTAAATGGATGAAGCTGTAACACAATCAAGGAGTAACTTAATCAGGTATAGTGAATAGATTAAGTGCTCTCATCACAATCAATTACGTTGTAACCCACCTGAAGAAAGAATGCACTAACTCAAGGTGTGTGTGGCTTGGGGGGTCTGAAGATAAGGCCTGATGAAGCCAGAATTCATCAGCCACTCCAGCTCCCCGCAGTGTGAGAAGCAGAGCCTCAATGCCCTACTCAGCAAACAGGTAGGCCCAGGCTGTTTCCATGGTAATGTGGACCAAAGGCCTATTCACATGTAGATTTGCCCAGGAGAGAGTGCACCTATCAGCCAAGAGCAGCCCTTATCAGTTTTGAGGCCAAAGGACTGCGTTTTTAGAATTATAATAACGGCCAAAGAGCAGTCAATGAAATCAGGTCATAGGATAATACTAACTCAACAGCCGTTATGGAATTTCTGTTGTATTCAAGCCACCGGCCCAGGAGCTGGGGAGTCGGTGTGGAGGAAAAGAAAAGTCCACATCTGCACTGAGCGTTCATCTCAAACCAGAAGACAGATGTGTATTAAACAACGAATTATACGATACAACATTTTGTTACAATTTTGATGATTTCTACAAAGAAAGTGCACAGGATTTACTTGAACAACAGCAACAGATAAAATCAGAGGCGCCTGAACTGATTTGAGATTTAGAGAGCTTTTATGAGGCACCCTTTGGTTGATTTTCATGCATATCTTACAAAGGGGAAAGAGATGGAGAAAGCCGAGAATAAATACAAGTCAAAGGAGCAAAATTAGACAGACACTGTGAGTGAAGTGGCTCAAAGGTGATCTGTGACAAAACCACCATCCACACAGAGATGACTTAGAAAGACAGCCGCTACTGTTCCTGGCAAAGTGGCACCGAGAGAGGGTTCCATAGAAACCACATTCCAAAGATGATGCGCCCTTTGGAAATGAACTCCTGCTGAAAATTTTAGGACAGGTACCACCAGCTTTGACAATCTTACAACAGCCCTGAACTTGACCACGGGCCCAGATGATCTGTGTTCGCTCCAGAAAAGAAATCAGAGTGCTTGCTGGACCCATGTTGTGGCCACAGAGGTTGTAAAGCACTGGACAGTGAGCCACAGCAGATCAGACCAATTAGGGGATGCAAGGCCACAAGGCAAGAAGGAGCTCTGACCTTAGACTGCTGGCAAAGTACGGCCTTCTCCTGTCATGGCCTATCTGAGGCTGAGAGGGGCTATTGTAAAGTTTTAGATGCACCGGGCACAGGCTGTCGGTGGGTCTTGAGGGCACTCGGGCCAAAGCTGCATTACCCAGGCATGTGTGAGGAGTGGAGTTCCAGGACGTGACATACAGACTGCTAAAACACACCCTGTAGAAGGCAGGAAAACAAAGCACCTGCACATGGGGCTCCCCAGCCAGAAATCACTCGATCCTAATCGGAAGGAAGAGGAAGCCAACAGAGCAGCAAATGTGTGAATCCCAAATCAAGAGCTGCTTGCAAAAGGCAGGTGAAATATTTTGGAACGAAGCTCCAAGGATTGTAAAGAAAACCAGTGTACTTACTGTGACCTGGGTTATAAGGCATTAAGCATTGACTCTTTAAGCAATTATTTGTGGTGTTACAGTAAATGTTATTGGGGGGGAGGGTTGCCAAATCCTTCCTTGAGGAAGTTTACAGTTTACCATGTGCAAGAGTTGGTGATAAAGCAATTCTATAGGAATACAATCAGCACACAAAAACTTGAGAAGATGGTGAGGAAGGAAGGAAGGGGGTAGAGAGAGAGGGAAGGAAGGAAGGAAAAAGGGAAGGAAGAAGGACGGAAGGGCGAGGAGGGAGGGAAATTCTAAGGCACTATGCTGGAGGGGAAGGGTAAACTTCTTTCCCTGGATCTCTAGCTCCTGAAATCCTAACTTCAGTGAGTCCTTGTTTTCTCTGAGCTCCATCCCCTGTCAATTGTTCACTTGACATTTAAGACAGGACATTTCACACGCTGAGATGAGTGCTATTTGTTTTGTTTTTGTCTAAGAGTCTACTCAGGAGTTTTAATCAAGGATCCTACATGGGAGTTAACATGTATAAAAGTAAGAGTGCCTCATCTTAAACAATTGTGTAGTGAGCCAACCACTGACCCAGAAGGGGGAAGGCAGAAAGAAAAGCAGCTTTAAAAGTGATGGGCAGAGAGCACAACGGAGAACAAGCGGGACTGATTCCCAAAGACACAGAAGCCCAAGCACTGAAGGTGACCCATCCCAGTACTAGGGGGCGATGCAAGTAACTACTGTTAAAACCTGTTCAGAACCACAGTATTTTAGACTGGGACAGGCAATGGAAATAATCAATGTTACAACCTGTTCACGACCACAGTATCTTAGACTGGGGAAGGCGTTTCAGAAATTTTCCAATACAACCTCCTTGTTTTATGGCTGAAGACTCTGAGGTCCAGCTTCAGTGTCTTGGCAGAGTTCCACTTTACTGAGCGGTGATTATTACTATTACTTGGTGGCAGGGCTGGAAGTAGAAGCCAGGTCACCTGACCTAGTCCATTCCTTGGCCTTTTTTCAACCTCACATCCCCTTTCCACTTCAAATTAATTTTCTTAATCAGTAATATACATTGCCAAAAAAAGAATCCCATGCTTATGCCAATATAGTCAATTGAAGTCTTTTCCTAAAACACGTGCGCATACTGCTTCCCTTTCCAGAATGGTTGTCTGGAGGGCTGGTTAAATCAGCGTTTTTGGGCCTTAAACCTAGAGAGCCTACCAGGCTCTAAGGTGAGGCTCACATTGCTAGGCCACATTCTCATTCCCATCTCGACCAGCAGCCCTCTAGGAAACAGGGAGTGGTGGTAGAAAGCCCATTCTCAGAAATTTGGGCAAGAGCGATCAGTAATTTGCAACGTGTGAGCAGCATAAGAATAACTACCAGAGCTGGTTGATTTTAGCTCTAGTTACCTTCAGTAGGTATAATGCAACAGCCTCCTTCCATGCCAAATAGGCTTTTCCAAACTCCTGGGTCTGCCTACAGGATCCTCCTAAACGTTACCTGGCAAACTCATCTCCAGCCTCCCCTCCTGTGTGTGCCTCTGTGATGTCTTTCACGTTGCTGTGGGAGCCCCTTTCCCTATTTTTTCCCGGCACCCTGTCTCTCTCCACCCTGCTCTCAGCACAACGAACTGTAACTGCAATTATTGCTTTGAATGCTTCTTTCCCCCCAAAGACTTTAAATGCCTTGAGGGACTCTTCTTCATCTGTACTTTCGGCCTCACCCAGCACCAGGCATGGAAATATTCCCTCAGTGAGTGCTTATGAAAATGAGGGTAACTAGAGAAAAACAAATATAAAATACACATAACAGAACCAATTCACTGTGCGTGAAGCCCATGGTTCTTAATTATACAAAGTCTGTCCAGAAAAAGTCCAGCCATTGTTAATATAAGGAGAATGATTTGCATGGCATCCATGTAACCTGGCAGCCAAGAAGAGTGGACTGGGATGCACATGTGTGAACAATGACTTCACTGTACTAGTCAGTGTGGGCAGTAGATGTTGTTCAGTGAGCCTGTGCCCTGTGTGGCCATCACATTCAAAATGACTGAGTGAGTAGAGCCACAGATCTGCATCAAATTTTGTGTTAGGCTTGAACATTCCTCTTCAGAAACTGTACAGATGATTCAGAAGGCCACAGCTATGGGCAACTGGTGATTGGAACCTTTATCACAACACACCTGTGCATGCATCACGTCTCATGCAGTTTTTCTGGTGAAACATCAAATCACCCAGGTGACTCTGTCCCACGACAGCCCAGATTTGGTGCCCTCTGACTTGCTTTTCCCAAAATTAAGATAACCTTTGAAAGGGAAGAGATTTCAGACTGTTGATGAGATTCAGGAAAATATAATGAGCAGCTGATGGTGATTAGAAGAACTGTGTGAGGTCCCAAGGTGCCTACTCTGGAGGGGACTGAGGTGTCATTGTCTTATATACAATGCTTCTTGTGTACCTTATCTTCTTCAATAAATGTCTCTATTGTTCATATTACTTAGCTGGATACCTTTTGGACAGACCTTGTATGTTTATTAACATCCATCCATCCATCTACCTATCTCCTTATCTATCCATTTCATCCTCGGTAGGCCCATAAATAAAATGAAAACTAACTTCTGTCAAAAAACAAAGAACTTGTGCTAAATGTAATTTCACATGAAACAAAATCTTCAATGCAAGCATTCAGAAAATACCACCCAGAGGTTTAGCACCATCGGCGATGACACATTTATTTCTTGCTGAACCATCTCCTTTAGAGGGCTAGTTCCTACAGTATTACCATGGGCGGCCTCTGACTAAACCTGACATTTCTCTAACCATATCCACCCTGGGAGAGGCTGGTCACTGACTTTACCTGACGACACCCCTGGCAGGGCCTATGCACCACACAGGGTACCTGTTTCAGTTTTTAGAGCTCTTAATTTTAGAACTTTATTTTTAAAATTAAACTTCTTAATTCTATTTCCCTAAACCTCTATGAATTAAACGTTAATTCTTTCTTTTCCCTATCAGCCCCTCAGATTTCTAATGGTGGTCATCGTGTTCTGTCTAGCATGTGTTCTCTAGTAAAATAAGGGATAGGAAAAAAGGAGACTGTATTTTTTAATTTAAGAAAGAAATAGGTAAGCGCATTTTTTCATGCAAGCGCAACTATGCATTTACTGCACACACCATCAGTGAGATATGTGTCTGAATACAGTCTCATACAGAAGGGATAAAGAGGAAATATGGAAATCAATCCAAACTAAAAATACCCACAAATAGGAACAATATACACTCATTAAAGGAACAGCACTGATTTCTCTATTATCCTGTTCCATGCCATTTCCAAGTTTACAAGAGAATTTTGTGATTGGCAATATCCTTGCTCTCATAGCTGTTGCTCATAGAACCACACTCACGCAAACATTAGGAGTATTATCAGGAGAAACGTAAAATGGCAGCGTGTCATCACATGCCTAGCTCTGTCCCTGTGTGTCTCATGGTGACACTCCCACACAGTCCAAGACAGAGCAGATAAGCCTCCCTTCCAACTTGAAGTCTCCATGTCTGATAAAAAATGGAATACTTGAGCCTATGCAGCTGTTCAACAGCTAATTATCTGCAATCATTTCTGATTACTTAATAGGCCATGGTAGGATGTGTGTTTGCAACAACGTTGAGTTTACACATTAGGCTTTAATGTGCTGATATGGTTAATTGTTGTCTCGCTGTTCCCTGCTAATAGACCATTCCTGAAAATGAGACCATCTCTCAACGGGATTTGCTTGTTTATTTTAAATAAGTAATAACTACCCACTCAGATCCTAGACCCAGTGTTTACCATTTGAAGAATGCACTTTTTAATGCTGGATCATTTCTAATGCATTTCAATTATTCAAGTTTGGAGAAAACGAGTTATTAAAGTAATGAGTCAATAACCAACTCCAATACTAGATTTAACATTTTTCCTGCTCTGTACAGTTTCCTAAATTGTTTTCTGCCATGGAGAGCCAAATAAATCCCTTTAAAATGCTGAATGTAATAACATAGTAATGACAAAAACGTATGCACATTGGAAACAGACTAGTGTTTGTTCATATGTAAACCAGGATGCCGAAGCTGGTGACCAGGAATGACAGAGAGTTCACGCTGAAGGTGGGTATGGACTTGTACGGAGACTGCACAGCTGCTTTGCAGGCGTGGATTTTATGACAGCATTTAGTCCAAAAAGCTAGAGTGTGGTTTTAAAAATTTAGAAGGCTACTTTTTTGTTGGCTATCCATAAATTTGTGTTTCTGATGGCCAAACGGATGTGATGTGTTCAAGTAAAGTCAGGGGCGTCCAACCTTGTGGTGTTTCTGGACCACACGGGAAGAAGAAGAGTTGTTCTGGGCCACATGTTATATACATTGCGACAAGTAATCACAAAAAAAATCTCATAATATTTTAAGTGAATTTACGATTTTGTATCGGACCGCGTTCACGGCCATCCTGGGCTGCATGTGGCTTGCAGGCTGCAGGTTGGACACCCCTGCTTGGTTCCCTCCATCTTCCCCTGTCACGAGGTCTATTTTTTCCCACCATCACTTTTTCCTTTCTCCATCTCTTTTAAACTTCCTGTTGTTTTCCTCCCTCACTGCTCTTTCATTCGAAAAGCCAACAGGATTCAAAGAATCCAAAGTATTTCGACCCCCAAGCCCTTGGCTCTCACCCTTCAGCTTCTAAGAACAATGGGTTCTTGCATTCTGGGTGCCCTAGGCCTTGGTCTGCCCTGGACGGGAGATGGTTTGACTGTGGGTGGGGGCACACCAGGCAATACACACAGATCTTGTATCACAGAAATGCACACTTGAAATCTACATGATCCCGTTATCTAATGTCAGCCCAATAAATTTCATTAAAAATACATTCAAAACAAATTAAGTAGATTTCAATGACTAGGACCCAGAGGACTGCTTGGGCCCAACCACTCTGGTGACGCCATGTGATCCTAAGACCTGCTCCCCAGAAACCGATCTGCGCCATGTCTCCAATGACTTAAGGCCATAATCTCGTCTGCAGTCAGAGGCAGGCAGAGAACGGGATTAGAGGAAGTGCAATTCATAATGATCATACTCATTGTTGGGTTACAATTTCTATCTAGAATGTGACACACGCCTGGACTACTCTGAATCTTTGGATCACTTAATTCCTCATGAATTAAAGCTTTTAGTAGTTCTTTCATGTTTCCTCTCTTCCAGTTTCTAATGGTGAGAAATAGTTATATTTTTCATCTCTCTCTGTTGTTAAATATAGTGTAGCAAAGTCAGGTAGAGTTATTTTTATATTTTCTTTCTTTTACAATGAATGCCCACTCTTTGATTTGATTAGTTCGAGCCTGTCCCTTTGTATGCAAATTTCTATAAAAACTCCAAAAAGGAGACTTGAATTTAAATTACTCGACATATTTAACAGCTTTTAGACACGGAACAATTTCTTTCTCTTTTCTAATAAACCAGCAACATTTTTTTCGATGACATTTAAGTGCATTCATGTTTGAACAGTGGTAAAAAAGATTAAAAATGTTCACCAGACTGATATCATATTAAACCTTCATCTATGAAATTCAATAAATGTTTACCAAGTTGCCACTGTGTGCAAGGCACAACACCTAGTAAGATTCTGGAAGAACAAAAAAGGTTCTACACAATACCTTAAGGAGGTGGACGTCAGGAAATGCAGGCAGGACAAGTAAGAACACGAGGCAGGCTGCCATGTGTGCTCTCGCTGTAAAGACACAAAGGAGAGAGGGGTCACACCTTTTGGGGAGCTCAGGCGAACATCTGTTCTTTCGTTTTACTCAGTAACCTGCTCATAATGATGGCCTGGAATACACAATGACAGGAACTGCTAGAAAGTACATGAAAATGATGGACCACAAAATTGTAATAGCAGTTAAATAAAGTCAATGGAAAGTAATGGACAGATAAAATAAATTTATAGAAATTTTAACATTACACAACTATAGGCCTGAAAAATAACAACCATTGAAATAAATAAAAAAAATCTTACTGGGTGGTCCCAATAAGAGAGTGAAGATGACAGAGAATAGAGTCTGTGAAATTAAAGGCAGATCAACAAAATTTAGCAACATGAGAGAGATGGGCAGGGGAAAATGAATACGGTCCATGAGACAGTAACAGTCTCATGATCTGACATTGTATCTCTGAAACCTCAGAAGGCATGGAGGAAGAGGGTGGGACTGAGAAAGTGTTCGAAGAAATAGTGGTTAGAAAGCTCCCAGATCGGACGGTAGGCATTACACTCACATACTTAATTTTTTACAGGCATATTATGGTGCCACTTCCCACAGAACCTGGAAACTTGCGATCTAACAGGTCCTTCGACCTCTCTGTCCTTATCCTAGAGTTACCATATGCATTGTACCTGCATGCATTATACTAGACATTATAAGTGTTTTAAACAGTCTCATGTTTTAAACACACAGAGGCAATGATACTACTTTCTATTCCTTTAGATATTTTCCATTTCAGATTTCCTGAGTGCTTCTTGAAGATCTGACTTTCCGTCTGGCATCACTTCCTGTAACATTTACCCGGGGCACACACTTACAATAGCTGCTTTGAATCCTTACTTGCTGACGCCAGCATCTCTGTCATCCTGGGCCAGTTGGCTGTTGGTCTTTTCTCTGGAACTGGGTCATGTTATTTCGGTTCTCATGTTGCATAATTCGGAGTGACTTCTGAGCACTGCAAAGGGCAGTGGTGGAGACTGGATTCGGTATATTCCTCTACAGAGACCCTGGATGTTTTTGTCTCAGCAGGGAATTGCTTGGGTTGGATTCAAACTACGAATTGCCTTGGGCGGCAGATTGAATCTGGGTCCAGTTCTTTTATTTGTCGTTGCTCTGTGTTTTGTCTGCCTCACCCGTGCATGTGTGGCTCAGGGGTGAGTCGAGGACACGGGCAGGGCTGACACGCAGAACTCAGGGATCCTCTCCGAATGTCTCCTGAGATTTCCCTCGTGCTGGTGGTCCAGGTTGCCCCAACTGCCTGCTAGCTCTTGAGTCCAAAAGACCGTGGGTTTTCCACCACAGCTTCGGCCCGCCAGCTGATACTGACTTCCTGCTGCCCTCGGGATAAAAAGTATGAAAGATGGGAAATCACCTCCAGCTGCTCCCTTTTCCCAAATCTCACATCTCTCCAGAACTGGTCTGCTTTTCTTCACTCTTCAGTATTGTTTTTGATTTTGCCCAGAATCTAGAGTTGGGTTCAGTTAGAGCTTCTTCCACAGGGAAGCAGAAACCTCCTTGAGATTTTGATGTTAAATTTTGTTAAAACTCAAAATTAATTTTGCAAGAGTGCGATTCTTAAAACACCCATCCTTGCCCTGGATGGGTGGCCCAGTTGGTAAGAGTGTCATGAAGGGTGCAGGTTCGATCCCCAGTCAGGGCACAGACAAGAAGCAACCAATGAATGCATAAATAAGCAGAACAACAAATCGATGTTTCTCTCTCTAAAATCAATAAACAAACAAACAAAAACACTCATCCTTTCTAAACAAGATCCTATTTTGTCTATCCATCTGGTTCTTTGAGGCTTCTCAGTACAATTTTCTTCATATAAATCATGTTCATTTCTTACTACAGAAGCATCTAGGTTTGTCCTCTTGAAGCTGATTGGTTCATTTGCCTATTATTTCCCCGTAACTACTTTGCCTGTTTTTGGAGACTGGCATTTATGGCAGCCTGGCTGGCAAGAGGCCTTTCCCCTCCTTGTCACAATTAATTTGCAGTTTCCTTCTGAAATCCCATGGTGAACGTCACATCACGTCACTGAGATCGTCAACGGTCCAGTCTGGTTCCTGGTCTGCCCCGTAGAGTCACTGCCCCGTTGGGCTCGGTGGGTTGAGGTCACTGATCTCAGGCTGGTTCTAACTGTCTCTTTGGGGCACAGTTCAAGCTCATGCAAGACTAGGAACCAGGCGCTGGCCTGGCTGGTGACCTCACCTGCTGTGAATTTCTAGGGCTCTGCACGGACTGTTCAGTAACAGAATGGGAAGGGATTCAAGCCAGCCTCCATGACTGTTTCTTGTTTTTTCTTTCTTTCTTTTTCTTTCTAATAGAGTGAACCACTTTGAACAGAATTTTCCACAAATACACAGAAATACCTTCAGATGGAGGTTCTTCTCTTCTTTTGCAAAATAATCACAGTTACCTGAACTAAATTTGGAAGAAAAAAAAAGAAGTTAAAACTAGAAATAAAATATAGCACATTATCGAGCTTTTTAAATTGACTTATGTTTAAACATTGATATTAAAATCAAGATCAGAAAAATTTAAATTGATTTCTCTTCTAAAGATATACAATTTCTGTTTTTTTACCATTTTTTATTAATATTCAAATACAGTTGTCTCCATTTTCCCTCCACCACTTTCCCCCGCTCCACCCACTCCTAATTTCTATTCTTAAATCTTACTTTTATATTCTGAGTCACCATAGAATTCCACGAAAATGAATTTGAAATAATACAAGTTTTTGGCATATCTCCAGCATGTAACAGGAACCTGATGTTTGTTGAATAAAGAAAATATTCTTTTCCATTAAGGAGATATTACTTCTTAAATTTTATTTAAGAAAACAAAAATTACCTTTAATCACATATTATGAGTAGTGGCGACACTTGAGAAAATTATTTATTTCAGACAGAATAGCTTATTAGTTTATTGTACTGCATAGTCCTCTCCTAAAAGAAATAATTTCTTCCCCCCAAAAGTTACAAGAGATCAAGCACACACAAATATTTTATTGTCATTGATAAACAGAGTAAACATACATACTAAATGTAATATACTATACATTTGATAAAACACAACTAGCATTCATCAAGGCAAAAAAAACAAAACCCAGCCACAGAAGGGAAAGATGGCATACATTAAAAAAAAAAACAGTTTTCAAACGTTGCAGTAACTTGACAAAGCGCCATGGGTACTCTACAACCTTTCTATTGGACAAAAGGGGACTAAACATGTCGTTTTATTCCACAGGAAGGGGAAATATTAGCATCCTGGAGAAATATTCGTTCCTGGTCCGTTTCCCGCCCACTGGAAAAAATTGCACTGGTTTTCCTTACTCAGGGGACACGTAAAAAATTTCTTCCCGTTGTTAGGCCCCATCTTCAACACGGTTCTCAGGATGGAGCGCTTTCTGTGCTGGCAGAATGGGAAGGACAGGTCTGCCCACTGCAGGGACAAGCAGAAAGATGCAGAGTTTAGATGGAGGTGGGAACAAAGAGGGGCTGAGTCTGGGTACCTCCGGTTAGTGCCACCTGTCTTCATTGCTATTACTGTTAACCTGACATCATAAAATCGGTACAAGTCATTAGCTGTTACGCTTTAAAAAGCTGTTACGCTTTAAAAAGCTTAGATCCTATAAGAAGCATCTCTTACAATTTTGCTGGAATCACACAGAAAATTGCCATAATTCTGAGCATCCCTTTATCTCGCTGTAAAGCAAACACCAAGGTTCCTGCTACAGATCTGTTCTAGTCAAAACCATTCAGATAGAAGAATTCTCATGATTCGCTCCAGCACTGGATCAGATCCGTATTTCCTTTTTTCAGTTACGTGCCCGATGAAGCAGTTTGAGAAACACGTATCTATACACAGGAGAGTCACACCCAGAACTGAGAAAGAGCAAATCCGTCTCTTCAACCACTTAGCCACCTGGAAAATTTGCTCAGTGACTTTCTATCTTTGTAAACCAATACTTCTATACTGTGGTTGCAAATAGGAGACACTTTCCTGGTACCATAGCCACTATCTAATTTTTTTGATAAACCTCCTTGAATTTTAACTTCATTCAACACTCAGGCTTTCGATTGAACAGCTATTTAAAATTTAAAGGTAAATCAGGAAGAGGATTTGCTTTCTATGTGTTACATTTTAGTAATCCAAGTATTCAGCTACATTGTAGTGAGCTTGACACATCTTACACTTACTTCGAAAAATCCACACTGCGCTTCTCTAGGCAGAGGACAGGCGTAGAAGCATCTGCCCTTGTTCTCGCCCTCCTTCCTCACCACGCGGAGGGCACAGGGGCGGCGGTGCCGACCGCAGCGAGGGATGCGAGCTGAGGGCGCGCAAGTATCGTCTGTCCTGCTAACCTGAAGTTCACTGCAACAACAGGTCACAGAATCACTGCAGCATCACAGCGCTAAGGGTCGCGCACTGCTCCCCACCGCTCCTCACCCCGCGTCAGAATCCTGCCTGCGCAACGAAACTGCATTCATCAAAATGTGGACCACGGTCAAGTCTAGGTAACTACACAAACTGCTAAGTCTTAATTCTTGGTTTTCCCAGGAAAGGCTAATTTACTTCCAAAGCAATCTGTAGACCTAAAGGATGTCATTTAAATTTGTTAAGCATGAACACACAGCTGAATTATGCATGCAATACGTCCAACTTTGTAAGTTTTCCTTTGTGATCACTGAGTTCTTCTCTTACCCAACATCAGGGTGATCCCTTTTATGTCCTTTAAAATATTCTCAAGGCCAGCTGCCCCCTTCCACCCACAAAGTAAGTAGACTCTCAGTCATCTCTGTTTTCTCGTTGGTGGCAAAACCCTCAGCGATGGCTCTAACAAGGCCAGAGAAGTCACTCTTTCCACTCTCCACTCTGCAAACAGTTGCACATGCTTTCCTTGATCAGGCGACTATAATAGTTGCAGTCCTGTTTTGGCAAGGAACAGCCGGTATGGCAGAGCACAACTGAGTAGGATGCAAAGCAAATCGGGAAGCTTCCCCCCCTCCCCCCCACCATCAGGATCAAGAGCGCCTGCAGGTTCTGCACAGAAGGCCAAGGCCAAGGCCAAGGCCAAGGCCAGAGGCCCCTGCCCTGCAGCTATGTGAGCGAACATGCTCTTTGAAAAGAAGCCCCGTGATTATTTGTAACCTTTTAAAACATGTTCCATATTTTTAATAATGCCCTTATGAGTCTTTTTAATAAACTAGTTGAAGAAAGTGCTCACATTAATTAAAACCAGCAGTCCTTCTTAATATCCCTATTTTGTAACATTTTAATGATAAAAAGATTCATCCATTCTCATTGTTTTAAATTAATTTCTAAAGAAAATAGCATTCTCAAATAATTTTTAAAAAATATTTCCAAATCAGAAGTAGTTAGTTCCCCTTTCTTTGATCCTTAAACCAGATGCTCCTCGACTTTTGATGAATCTGTCACAATTCAAAGGATTCTAAGTCGAAAATGCATTGAACCTGCCTCCCCTACTGAGCCACACAGCTTAGCCTATCACAAACGGGCTAAAACACACCAGCCCACCGCTGGGCGAAAGCATCTGATGCCAAGCCTGTTTTGTAATAGTGCCGGCAATCCCATGGAATACATTTTGCGTGTCTCTTGTGCACCATCCAAAAGCTGAAAACATGAGAGTCGAGCCACAGTGAAGTCGGGGACTGTCTGTCCGTTCTCCAAATACTTGTCCCTCTAATGCTGCCTCAAGGCTCCGTATCCAATGAAAATCTCCAGGGATCTTCCCCTCCCTCCGTCTTACTGAGATATCATCGACATATAAGAGATCTTTTATTTGTGATGAAATTGGTTTAACCTCATTTATAAAACAGAGGCCTAAATACATTGCTTTAAGCGGACTCCCACATTCTGAGGGGCCTTTCTAAAGCCATCTGGGCCAGGAGCATCGCTGAGGAAATCATGACTGGGATATTCTGGCCACAACTAGTTTGTTGGTAAGTTTTTCAGGGAGGGGGAGGGGAACTTATATTTTAGAATCCTGAGTAATGCCAGCCAGAAATGAGGGAAGCTGAGGGGTAACACACTCTTCTCCACCACCCTCTCCATGGCACCACCCCACCCCCACTGGAGACAGGAGATGTTCAAACTTGAACTTCAAGAGAAGCTAAATATCTGGATGGTTGTAGAGAAGAGATTTCAAAATTGAAGCCAGGGGGTCATCAACAGAGCTTTTAAATTTTTCTTTAAGGAGGAAGAAAAGAGGCTGAAATAGTAACAGAAGGGAGTGAAATGATGTTCTCATTTAAAAAGAAAAAGGCCACACGGAGAAATAGTTTTATCTGATCTTCAGAAGGTGGCTGTCTGAGATAACAATTCTCAACACATCTTCTAATCCATTTGCTCCAACCTAGAGCCCTCCAGGGACCCGGCAGGTGGAAGGGAGGCTGAAGGTGGAAAGGAAAGGCCCTGTGCCACCTCTGGGTTTGTCCCCTCTGTATTCTGCTCCATTTCTTCCTCGGCATAAAGTTGAGGAGAAAAAAACCTGTCATGTGCTGTCTGATCCTTGTACCAGTGTGGTCCACGGGCCAGGAGCGCCAGGATCAGGAGGGAAGCCCTCAGACCTGCAGAACTGTCAGCCCCCTCCCCAGAGCCCCGGCAGAACCAGAATCCCCATGGTGACAAGACTACGGGTAACTCGCCGGCATGTTAAGGTGCACTGAACCGAGTTAATGTATCGAAGATCCTGATCCCACCTGTGATCACCCCCTCTGTGGGCTCCCAACATGCACAGCTGATCTCCATGTTATGATAGGAAACACTGCCCAAGGTAGTTAAATGTTCCGATTAATGGAGGACATCTTGGTCCCACTTTGCTTCAGTCATTATTTAAAACATTTCCAAACTGTAGCACAGCACGTACTGAGGTGAACTCTTACTTTGATAATAAGGATTATAAACGGTCTATTAATACAATAGATCAGGGGAGGGCCCATCTTTTCCGGTAACATATACTTCAGGTTGCTGGGTCCTATGGCTTGTGGTAGTGCCGCCACAGAAAACAAGGCAGCCACGGCAAATGGGATGCGTTCCAATGAAACTTTATTTACAGGAACAGGTGGTGGGTTGGATTCAGCGCTGCTGCTGTCATTTGCTTAGCTAGAGGTTATTAGAACCCAGAGCTGCCCTGGCTGGTGTGGCTCAGTGGACTGAGTACCGGCCTGTGAACCAAAGGGTCACCGGTATGATTCCCAGTCAGGGCACATGCCTGGGTTGCAGGCTGGGTCCCCAGTAGGGGTCGTGCTAGAGGCAACCACACATTGATGTTTCTCTCCCTCTCTTTCTCCCTTCCTTCTCCTCTCTAAAAATAAATAAATAAAATCTTAAAAAAATAAATTAAAAAAAAAAAACCCAGAGCAATGTTGATTAATAAATAAACAAGGAACAGAGATCAGATTAAAACTATTATGAAGAAAGACATTACTGATTCCAGGTTTGTAATTTTAAAATGGATATTATTTTTTCAGTGATCAACTTATCATGGTTTAGCTCATTTTACATCATTCAAAAATTTTTTTTTAATGAGTCAGTGTCACTGGTTGTAGATTTTGTGGTTCGGTGGTGTTACAAGAATTAAGACAAACAACTAGAGGTTAAGTGACTCATCCTGGATGGACCCAGGTGGCTCTGAAATCCTTGGGGACTGAAAATTCTCAAAGGTGACCCAGAACAGGTGTAGTGTCAGCGCGTCACTGGTGAGTAGAGGTAGAACTCGGGCAAACAGTCGTGACAGCAGCAGACACGAGAAAAGTGGGTGAGTCTGTTTCATGCGTCCACGTGAGCCCTAGGATGAGCCCGGGAAACAGTTTAACCTAAAACACGTGTTCTTTGCAAAATGCATTTCTGTGTTTTGCTCTGTATTTACAATAAAGGGAACAAAGACTTCAAACTGTATCTAGCATTTATTCTTCGCTGCTTAAAAATGGGTTCAACCATCTAATTTGTAATCCCGTAGCTGGGTAAAATTCAAGTATATCTAAAGATCAATCCGAAAATATGCCTCATCACCAAGTGTTGATGAGATCAGTAATTAAAAGTACTAAAGGCAAATTAATTACCCTATAATTATTAAAGAAAGACTAAGCTGGGGATCAATTCTCTGAGTACACCACCTGCTCTAATCGTATTCTGTCGTGAGCTTCTGCTGGGCATCTTGTCCACAAGATGAACACAGTAGCTGCCAGACAGGGAGAGAAATGAAATAAATGACAGTAATTTGCAATTTATTCCTGGTGAAGTAGCTGGGTGCAGAAGGGCTGCTGGGTAAGCGTATTTCATCCCTTGACATTTATTTTGCTAGTTGATCTTGACCGACTTTAGAGGCTCAGTCCTGGGCTTCCTACAGCCCCCACATGCAGGGGCCGCAGCATTCTAAGTCATGCTTGTCCTGTGACTCATCACGTGACCCTACTACTGCTAATGGCTTGTGAAAAATCGTTTAAATTTAAGGTCACATTAATTTATATTTTTAAATCCCTATTTCATTAGTTAAATTGTGTGAGATTTTCTACAAAGCACTAAGGAAATAAAAATATGCCAAGATATCTCATCAGGACACAGCAAATGCCACAATATTTTTAAATGGGTATATCTACCGCTTTCCACTTAAGCTACAGCACAGAAAAGGCTGTCCAGAAATGATTTTCTTAGAGGACTGCTCCCAAGTCTGACACACGTCACCAGCTCCTTCATGAACTTTCACCGTGAGATGTTAATTCGGGTCGGAAGGAGAAGGTGGCACCCTGACTGGCCCAGTCAAAGTTTAGTCCCCTTGCTTTAACTCAAATGCCTGTCATTTGAGAGTATTATGGACAAAAGTTAAACTAGCTGTTATAAATGAGTATAAACAAATTTTTTTTTTTTAAATCAGTCAAGGATAAATCCTCAGGATTAACTGATAGTGAATTTAGAGTAGGGAGGGGAAACTCGACATAAAAGCATCTATTGACCAAAACTGTCTCAGAAATCTGCTAGGCTCGAGGGAATCTCGGAGACTGTACAGCAGGTGGTCCCTTGGCTCGCAGCCCAAGGCAAGGCTCTGTGCATCAGCCCAGGCAGAGCCCATCAGAGGTACCACCAACCAGCTCCCCCCGAGGTAACTTCAGATCCCATGCACTAACTCACCCTGCTCGCTCCCCACGGGCAAGCCAGGACTCTTCACCTTCACTTCACTTCACTTCAAAGTGCTGAATACACAGCGTCCTCTTTCTGAAGGAAGGAGCTCTCCACAGAGAGCTTGGAAAAGAAAATTGTGGAGAAGTGCCTCTCTGGTGGAGGCCACCAGCAGGCTGGAACAGCTGGGTGGGGGACGGGGCCCAGATCAAGGACTAAACAAGGCAGGAAGGAGTATAGTCAGGCAGCGTAGGCAGCTGCCAATCATTATCACGGAGCAAGAGATGCCATTGTCATTAAGTGTTCTGTATCTTGGTGACAGCAACTGGGGTCTTCTAGATGAGCTGGTAGTCTCATAACGCATATCTGCTTGGGCAGCATTTACTAATGGGAAGTATAACTCTCTGCTTTCAGAGACCCAGGCTCCTTACGCCTTTTTAGGTAAAACAAAAAAACATCATCCCGCATGGCTATTTGAGATGCAGCCACTTTAGCAGAGATGGCACCAAAAGAACCTCAGATCCCTCTCTTTAGAGGAGAAGACACTTACTAAACTGTTGTAAATGGTAGTGTCCCTTTCAGAAAAACCATCTTTCATTGGAAGGAGATTAAAAAGAAAATGGTAACAGTAGTGATTGATAACCAGTAAGATTATGAGCGATTTAAACATTTTTCTTTATACTCTCCAAACACCCTGTGTGGAGCATGCATCTGGTTACAGTCCGAAAAGGGCAAGTTTTTCCATTTCCTTCCCCCTCTTGCAGGACAAGCTGGAGAGGCTAGAAGCACGTGACTGTGATCGTCTGTCAGGGCTTGCTCCTGTGACCACCACCGACTCAACCTCCTTAGCCTCCTTTTCTGCCCTCTTGGAACTTAACACAAATACCTTAAAGACCAAGGTTAGAGGGAACATACCTGTTTGAAAGTCCAGGGCCGCGACTTTCGAGACTCAGCGATGCGTGGTGGGCTGTCCACAGTTTTCTACCTGCTGGACGAGGTAACTTAGACTCAGAGCAGGCGGTGGGTGGTGCGATTACTGCGTTAGGTTGGAGAGTTGTGCTGTGGGCCCTCTCCTTGGAAGGGCTAGGGGTACCTCCGAAACAAGTGTTGGTGGGAGCAGAGTTTTGAAACCCCCCATCTGGTATCTGGTGTCGGCTTCTTTCTCTTTCCAAAGGGCTCGATTTACTGCTGAAATCAGTCAAGACCAGGGTCGTCATTCCAAATGCAGTTTTCCTGTTGATCTTCACGTCGGCACCGGGTTTTCCAAAGCTATTACAGGGGTACTTCACTAAGGTGTTAAAGGCAGGACTTTCTTCCTTCTTGGGTATTGGGTCTGGAAGGAGAGATAAGTGGTTCTGCAGTATAAGCATAGTACTGACTATTTGAAACATCTTTTTATTTGATTCAAATATTTAGTTCACTTATGACCGTGAACTAATTATGTAGAACTAGTAACACAAAGTTAGCTTGAGCAGTTCATAATTAATCTTCTGGTTAGGGAAGGGAGCATGAAGTACAACATTTTCAACCACTTGGACTCGGAGTTGGGTTCAACAGAGATTTATGCTGGCTTCGTATTCTCTTTGGGCATTTAAAGGTTATTCAGCTCTCCCTTCGGTTACTCTCGGGCAGTGTTAAGGCAGCAACCAGAAGGCGATTTTGCTAAAAGCTTTAGACCAGCGGGCAGAGGCCGGCAGCTGGATGGTCAGGACCGTTTCTGTGAGTGACCAGACAAAGAGAAAGGCTTATGAAAAATAAGCAAAGATGAATTCCAAAGACTTCACATTTATTCAAACTGTTTCCATGAAGCATTCCAGGATTTTAGGGTCTGTACTATAGTATGACCTGGATTATAGTTAAGAGAGATGCCTACCCTACTCAGAAAAATAAAACAACAAGAAAATAGCAAAATGTGTAAAGGCATTTCAGGATGTTGAAGTAAACGTGGAAACCTAAGAGTGTGGCTTTCTGAGGGCTCTCTGTCGAAGGACACTGAAGAGGGAGAGACGGAAACGGGAGATGCGGTCCCCTCGGCTCTGTCCCTTTCCGGCCCGCAGAACAAAACACAGTACAACAGCCAACACAATGCGGGGGTCCAAAGTCAAGACAGAACTTCCTCCTCTCTAATTAGAGAAAGAAATAACACTTGGAGAACACAATAGACGCGGCATCAACAAGATGGTTCTTAATCCCAGGTCTCCTCGCAGGTTTCGCTCTCTCTGAACACATGAAATCGTGAGCAACAAAGAGTTATTTTGCAGGGTTTCAATGAAATCAGTACAATTGTCTGAATAAAGATTTTAATAACAAGGGGTAGGAAAGATAAAGAAAAGGAAAAAATTCCGCCTTTTTCTATTCCACCTGCAGAGATATTCTTACAGAAACCCTCCCTTTCAATTTATGAAACACTTGGGCTGAATAACAAACCCAAAAGTTGCTGAAATCTGCATAAAGCGAAGCTTTATTGAATAATTCATCAGCAACAGTGGAGAACAGATGTGATCATGTCAGTTTTTTGAGATACAAGAGGCACATACTTCTTTAGCTCAAGCATGTTTTCCTCCCTCTCAACAGAATATTAGCATGGTTTACACGCAGAAGCTGGCAATTCCAGTAAATCTTTCAGAAAGAAAGTGTTTCCCTTAGTTAGGAAGTATCGAGATAGAACAAGGAATATACCTGACTTGGTAGAATTAAACCTCTTGGAAAAGGAAAGAGTTCCAAGTGCAGACTCGGTCTTACCGGGAGGCCTGGCAGTCAGGCAAGCATCGCACGCCTTGGAAGTAGGCTTGTTGACCAGCGTGCAGGCCGCACACGTCCAGGACTCCTCATGCCTCCTGGCCACATGGTCCACAAGACGGTCCTGTCTGCTGGACGCCTGGCTGACTGCAGTGCTTCTAGTTGGCAGCTTGCTGTAGAGAATGTTTACAGTGAACCATTAGCCCTGTGATTATTGCCCTGTTCTTACACATTCTTAGTATTTTAGATACTGCAGAACCATGCACATACCCAAATGCCACATGTTTATTCTTGCACACAAGTTCGAACTACCTCAACAAAATGTTTGCACTTGGGCCTTGCTGATGGCCATTACAGACAGAAATGCCAAACCAAAGACTTTATTCAAAGAGTTGTGCTTGTGTTATTTTTTTAAACCAACTAAAAATGTCGGACCTCATCACTTGGGAGCATGTCTCAAATAACGTTTTAACAAAGTGGTACTCTTCCCAAAGCAAAACTACAATATCTTGATTCAGCCAGATCAGGGGAGAGAAGGAGGCACGTGGAAATTCGAGCATGGAGAGCAACATGAGCAAAGATTTACGTTTCCGCCACGTGCCTCTAGAATTTCTCGACAGTACCTACAAAGCACCGTGTCCGTTAGCTGTTCCGTCACGGTGGCCAGCATATCTGTGCTCCTGTTATTTCTCGTCAGGGAAAACTGTTTCATGTTGAATATCTAACGAACAGATTAGTAAGGAAACGGCAAAAGCAGCCCTGACTTTTGGCTACAAATGTCAACCAAGTGTCTCTACCTGGAATCCTGACCTGGGTTTTCACTGTAATGCACACCGCCGTCCTTGGGGAGGCTCTGTGCGATCCTACTGCTCAATGCACAGCCCCAGGTCTCCGGGCCCGTGTCTCCAATTATCGACATATCTACACCTCCTCATAATCACTTTACAAACACAATTAAAGCCAAAGGCTCTGTATTGCCATCTGAGCTAGAGACTGTCTACTGAATTCACAAGTGGTCCAAAAAATGACCTTGGACTCATTCTGGTTCTGTGACGATGGCATTTACTACTTCCTTCCAAGGGCTCAAACACTTCAGTTATGTCTTCTTCTTAATAGCTTGATAGATATGCAGTTATGTTCTCTTATGAATGGCCATTTAGTCAGCGAGTTGGGGCAACTAGTACACCTTAAAATTACACATCTCACCAGATGTCAATTAGTCGTGGATCTTCCTTCTGACAGTGAGGACAGAAGTACGTCATTCTGTGATTGTCCCCTAAGCGACACACAGTTATTCTGCAGCAGCACTGACCACATTCAGGACGCTTATAAACCTTAAAGTGTTTAGAAACAGCAGATCCTGCCTTATGGCACTAAAAACAAACAAACAACATTGTAATGATACCTATCGAACAGTGTTGCTAAGGAGCCAAAGATAAATTCTTGAAAGTCATTTTTGAAAATAATTCTTTAAAAACATTTGTACATATATCCATATAATCTTTCCTTTCACCTGAGAAAAGGGTATGGACAAGATTCAGCAATATTTGTCAAATAAGACTGGTGTGAAATAATTAAGTCATTATTTTATTACTTGTTAGTATTCAAAATTGTTCTTTGAAAAGCTTTACCTTCTTATCTACATGGGACATGAGTTCCATAATTTAAAATGTCTTTCATGCTTTTAAGGTTTTTTAAAAAAAAATTAAGCAGAATTATGTGGTTAAAAAGAAAAGGACTGGATTAGCTTTAAATCTGATTACTTTTAGAATACTGGAGCTGCACTCTGTTTCAACAGCCAACAGAAAACTGAACAAGATTGTCTTCTTTGTTGCCCTGACGAAGGAGAGTTTACAGTTTTTCATCTTGCAGATTCATTTAACGAGGAAGATGCAAATTCAAATGCCATCCTAGCGAGGCACATGTTCCATTTTGGTACAAGTTCTGTTTCAAAAGACATTTGAGATTCTCTGTCACAGTTGTGTTCTGCTCACATACATTTAAGCCCCTACAAAAGAGTATTTTGGGTTTACATCAGCAGTGTGAAAATTTGAAAGCCCAGAAATATGGCTCAGCATATATATGCTAAAAATCATGCAAACAGCCTACACTAATGTAAGCAAAGTGCTGAAATACTCAACTTAATCTGGGCAGAAAATAGGTAGTTGTCTATAATTACGTTTCCTTGGAAGAATAAGTGAGCATACCTAACACTAAAATAGCCATAGATACTCAAGGCAGATATGTAAAGCAAGGGGTTCATTAATATGTTCGGCCAACTAATGAGGAATTCCAGAATACCTGCCTTTCTGAACATAGTAAACATAAAATTTTTGAATACAGAAAATAGATTGTAGAGAAAAATATTTTGATATTTTGTTTAAAAGATAAGATGTGTTTATTGAACTATGTATGCATATATATCTATGTGTATATATATACATATATATATAACTTGCAAAACGTATAGTTTAGCAAGTATTTATATCATTCTCAAAACAGTCTTTGTGGTAATAAATATTGCCCCGTTTTGCAGATGAAGAAACTAAACTTAACTAAACTAAATGATCTCAACCACACAGAATATAGTGGCGAAATCTGAACTGAGGTCTATTTAAAGAAATTCAGTCAAGTCAAACGCTAACAGGGCCACTCCCCAACTTAGCATAAAGATAATTTAATGCAATAATAGACAAGTTTGGTCGGACCCATGACCTAAATTTCAAGATGTAAATCAGGCCCCTGACTTGGCGCTCTCCAGTATTGCACTTCCACACTCTTACCACTAGATGGCTATGCACTGCTTTTACTTTTTGCGTGTCTTTGAAAGGGAAACATCGGACCTTTTACGGAAATGAAAAATATTTGCTCTTACCATGTAAAAAAGAATGCTGAAATCACGTATCATTTTCACGAGGTGATGGATCTGTTCGTCTGTTAACTGACAGACCTTAAAATAGAAAAACGACTGAGGAAAGTTTCATAATTCGTTCACTGTAGAAAAACAATACCACTTGCCAGTTCTAAAAGAACTGTACACAGATTTAAAATACATACCTATCTTCTAGAACTCCCTTTCTCACATACCTATTTAGTGTCATTAACAGTGGTTTTATTTTTAGGTGACAGTACTGCAAATAAAAAGTTCTTATTTATGAGTTTTAATTCTAAATTCAAGTATTTATTGACTTTCTCTTCTGTACAAGACCTCTGCGATGCCCCAGTGCCGGCTGTCAGTCACCTTAAAAAGTCTTGCTGGGTTTGCAAAAATATTACAGAAAAAGAGTAGAAAAGAGAAACAAGGAGAGGAGGGAAAATGGGCACAAGAGTAGATGACCATTGAGATCACTACCCAGCTTTCAAAAGTCAGGAATTTATGCTCACGCAGGAGCATCGAAGTCTTCACGCACCACGGACGAGCTCAGAAACAGGCTGGCTGCAGAACACCTCCATGACGCAGCCGGCATAAACCTGTCACCCTGGTGGAACTAACGAACATGTGGCCAGGTAGGTTCAAGGTAACTGCCGAAGAAATTCTGTCTGATACCCTACGCTGGTGGTAGGTATGGAAGGTATCTACAGCTCCACGAATAGGAACTAACTTATCGATGACTATTAAACCGAAAGTCACCGAATCCACAGAGTCATTCTAGAAGTATTATGTACATTCTCGGTGACTGACTTTAATTTGAAACTTAGGCATGTCTAACGTTCATTTTTTGCTTACCCTATCTTGTATACTACGTTCAGTTGTACCTTGAAATGTTCAACTACTTTTTCAATAATTACATATGTGATTGTAGGGGACTAATAACTAAGCTTCAGAAATGTCATTAATATTTAAGCCTTCAGATATTATGGGCAAATGGTCTTTTACTAGATGAATAGCTGGATGAATATAAAGATAAAAAGTAAACTATCAGTTTATCATAGATTATAAGAATACTGTAGGTAACAATACTCTGAGTTTTTGGTTTTTTTTTTCCAGAAACATTTTCCATACAGGTCTAGGTGATTTTTAAAAGCCTGTTGTTCAAATTCTGTTTCATTATGCTCATATTACAGAAACGTGACTCGTGTGGTTAAAGCATCACAGAGCAGGGACCCAGCATAGAACTATTATTAACGGGTTTCTTTGAAAACATTTCCTGCTGATGTGGTTTGCATGAAAACTGTCCAGGAAATAATTACGCAAAATAAAAAGGTGTTTTTGGAATTGTGTAGAATATAAGACTCAGTAATAGACACCATTTGGGCCTGGATCAAGGTCGTAATGGACATACCTTCCCTGGAAACGAAAATATATGTATCCCCCCACCTGGCTTGAGGTCTAACCTCTCTCCGACCTTCTCACAACTTTGTCTTGTTATCTGCAATTTTAACCTCTCCCGTTCTACCAGTATTTTTCTCTCAACATATAAATAACTTCACATCTCTCCAGTTGAAGAACAAGGAAAAAAAACAACGACAACAAACCCAGTTCTTGTCCCAACATCTTCCTCTGGAAGTCCAGTATTTTCCCTTCACTCCAGACCGAGCTATTTTCACAAGCACCCCACATTTTGTTTCCAGTTGTTCACTAAGCACCCGTGCCTTAGTCCCTGCTTCCGGACGTCCATCCTTATCATTCCACCAAATCTGCATTTTCTAAGACAGAGGAGTCAGGAGGGTCTGTTGAGTATGAAGTTAATATGCCAGACACAGAAGGAAAGGTGTGAGCTGAGTTCATTCGTCCACTCCACAAACATTTCTTCCAGGCCAACTCTGCACCAAACACGGCATCCTACATGCTCGGGTACCTCGACGGATGAGACACACTGTCCTCCTAAGAGACTGCATTCTTGCAGAGGAAGTAGATTTTTGAACAGCAAATAAAACAAGTAAAGGTCAGACAGCGTTTGGAACTGGTCAATGGTATGAGGAAAATAAAAAGCAAAGCAAGTTAGGGAGGGCTGGGGAGGGGGAGAGGCTACAGCAGTTTTAAACAGGGTGGGCGGGGTTGGCCTCACAGAGAGACTGGCATGAGCAAAGAGACCTCTGAGACCCGCCTGGGGAGAATGTTAGCACAATCCAGATTTAAGTGTTCCATGTGGGTCCCTTAACAGTATTTAAAAATACAGACATCATTTAAAAAATACGTGTGACCTACTTGCACTGCTGGGTGGAGACCACTGTCAAAGAGAGCTTCGTTTTTGATGATGTTGCCCACCCCTGGCAGGACTCTCTGATCCAGTAACACATCGCAGAGCATCCGTCCTGTCTGCTGTTTAACCTCCCTCTCGGCTCTGGAGAGGCTAAATTTAGGTGAACACACATCTAATTCTTCCATCATTCTTACTCTCTGTTGGCTTTCTGTTGCGTTTCTATAGGAAGGGATATAAGACACATTAATCATGTATCTAGTTACGACTTTACAGAGTGTCATTGAAAATGAGCTTGGATAGAAGTATAACCCAACGAACTCTATTATCTGAAGGCTCTTTTATAATGGGCTTTTATCAATTATAAGCCATTTTTTAAAAATTGCATGTATTTATTTATTTCCACATGTGACACCCCAAACAAAGCTATTGATCCAACCCTTAGACATCTGAGGCTGAAGCACTTTATTGTATCTTTCACCTGAGTTCCACCGATGAGTCGAAGAAACAAATCAAATCTTGGGTGAGCTGGACTTCCAACACAGGAGAAACTCCATTTTTATTTTTATAATCAAGTGAATTAATTGTGATGGAGCCTTTCATTCCAAAGTGAATCCTGAAACAAAATTAAACCCTTTTTCAGTGGCAGAAAGCATACCATGCATCAAATTTCTGTCCCTTCCCTTCCCTTTCTGGGTTATAAGCAAACAAACGCTAGTCAGGGTAGGCACTTTGAAAGGGCAAATGATGGTAGCTAACATTACATATTTTTCTGATATGGCTTTGTATCTTCATAGAAACTAGAAGGTGTGACAATCAGCTTTTCAATTCGCAAATAAAACAAATTCTTAGAGAAGGAATAGGGCCTCAAAAATAAGCCAGGAAAACATACCTTATTCTATTCTTCTTGTCAGATGAAACATCTTTTACTCACGGAACAGTCTAGCATCTTTCAGCTTTTTCTCGCGTTCAAAAGCTTGGGATGAGAGGAGGCTAAATTTGAATTGCCTACCGTTTGTGTTTTTATAAATTCTACAAAGCCACTAACATTCAAAGTTCTTATTTCTATAGCCACAATGGGTGGGAAATGTTTACCCACTCCAAAATGACACCTACAGTTTAAGACACTTAAAAGTCTTTTCATCCCCCCTGCTTTACGATGCACAATAAGATGTTTTGCAAAATCTTACACATCAAAAAAAGAAAAAAGAAAAACTCAAAATGATACTGTCTTCCATTCTTCTAGTTTCCTACCTTTCTACCAATTCTTCTACCTTTATATGTACAGGGAAGAGGGAATTTATAAATATTTACGGTTAACTCAGAAGCCACAATGCGGTGATAAAAAATTCATAACCTTTCAGTCTTTATAGGATTGATGAGCATGTCCAGTTAAAAAAAAAAAAGGAAAATGGTTTTATGGGACCTCTGATGAAGATCAAAAGTGATTCTTGAGATGAAATACTGTGTTCTGCCTTTCAAATCCTTCTCCTTACAGCTTCGTTGAGTTAATAAATATGGCTCTTTTGGCAGCAAATGTTACTGCCCGGTGCTTCTAATTCCAAAGCACCGCGTTATAGTATTGTACAAGGTTAACCATCGAACTTTAAAAGTGTGGGTTTTAAACTCTGTGTGCCCTACTATCAATCATAAATGCATTTGACATGCCCATGGCTCTTGACAGGAGAAATGTGTGCCCGTAAGGACTCCGTGATTTAGTTTATGGAGGTCCGACCCCAGTGGAAGGTGTACAACTGCCGTGCCCAAAACCCATCGTCTCTAAAATCTTTCCAGCCACATGGCTCATAAAGGGGATTCTAAATCACTTTCTATAATGAAACCGCATCCACATAAAAACATCGGAAAGGTTAAGACCCAATTCAAATGCAGGAGTTGTCCCAGTGAGAACCCTGAATCAGGAAGTATGCCTTTTTCGGTCTTCTACATAAATCTAGTCAATTTAGGGGGAAATGTGCATAGAAAGACTACTTTTCATTTTATTTTTATTAAATAGCTGAACTGTGATAACTGAGCCCCAATAAACCAACAAATTCCGTGTGTTTATTGTTAAGTCCCTTTTAACATAAACGGGGAAAAATCTGCATGATGAGAAACGTTGAGGCGCCATGAACATCCCTGGCGTCAGAACCATCGCTGTCCTGATGATTTACAGCCCAGGACCGAGGATTGCGTGACATTCCCATTCAAGAGCTAAATTTGCTTCTCAACAGTCCTCACAATAATAAGCTAGTTTGGGAATTTTTCTTAATTTTTTTATTGATTGACTTCAGAGAGAGAGGAAGATAAAAGTGGGCAGAGGGAGAGACATCGATTTGTTGTTCCACTTACTGATGCCTTTGCTGGTTGATTCTGGTGTGGGCCCTGACGGGAGATCGAACCTGCAACCTTGGCGTATCTGGACAATGCTCTAACTCACTGAGGTGCCCGGCCAGGGCAGGAGAATTTTATTAGAACCTTATTTCTATCTGTTGATCCTCTCAAGCTCCCTCCACCTCTCCCCTCCCCCCACCCAAAGGGCCCCCAGAGATCATTCCCTCCGCACAACATGACTCTACCTGACAGTGGTGAGCGTTAGGCCCAACCTGAAGTGGACTCTGGCCCTCCTCAGACACAGGTGATTCCGGAATGGACACCTGAGTCACAAGGGATCCATCCATATCCAAGCTGGATTTGTCAGAGTTCTGATGATCTTACGGATTTGGGACACAGAGAGGTCCGCTTCTTTGCAGTTTTGGGAGATCTAATACGGGACCTGTCCACGGCAGTGTTTCCTGATGTGGACACCACGGAAGGCCTAGGAGGCCTGTGTGCAGACAGGAAGGCCATGGCAGGTGTCCGTGAGGACCAGAGTCGGGAAAGGCAGTCCTCGCCACATTCAGCCTTTGCTCCCAGTTCTCCCTGAAGCCTGCCTGCATTATCTTCAGGGATCATACGATACCCCAAATTCTTATGATAAATAACTACTGAACTCGTCTGAATTGGGTGTCTATCACTTACAACCAAAGTTATAATACAAACATCAAGTCCAAACTAAAAATTGAAGTGATAGAAAGGAACCCCGTCCACTTAGAAATAAGTTCCTCAAACAAACCAATGAACAAGACCTGATTCTACCTGAAACATTAGCCACATGCTCCTAGGCTGCCACTGTCAATCATCTGAGCATCCTTCGGCGGGGTAAACATCATCATCAGCGGGCACTGTCCCAGATTCATGTTAATGACAACTACACGCGGCTAATAAGGCGATTGTTATGAAAATTACCCAGGGGTCAAAAGTATCCGAGGTACAACAGAGCTGAATGTAATGACGGTAGTTTATGCTGGGAATTCAGAAAAGAGGCTATAAAAGAAACACGGTCTTAACCACGTTGAAGAGGAAGAAGAGCGGTGTGCTTTCCTCTTAGATGACGGAAGCTGACAGCGAACAGGGCTTCCACCCTAACGAGGAAAAAAGAACAATCACATTACTTACAAAGCCACAAATGTTCTTGAGCCCACCAGAAACATGAGTCTGCAGGCAGCCAGGGGGGCTAAATTCCAGTGAGTGACAAGCCCTCTGTGGAAAGACAGACAGCCGTCCCGCTGTGGCAGAGCAGGGGAAGAAGACACCGCTACCACAAAAATGGGTGAGAAAAAAGTAAACAGCCAGATTTTCAACAATCTTGAAAGTACTGAGTGTGGCTAGTAGGCCAGTTTAGAATTCCTGGAGCCAGACGCAAGTTGGGTGTACACTCACTCTGAGCGCTTTCCCTGGTGTCCACCAGGTGGCTGCACAGGAGGAAGGTGACAGTCACAGCAGGGGACCTGAAGGAGCCACCCTCGGTGGTAGGGCACCCGTCTGCACAAAGTCCTGTCTGCTTCTCAAACACTCCCGTGAAGCAAATGCCTTAACAAGCCTTAAGCCACTGTAGTGGAGGGAGAGGTACAAGCCAAAGCCTTCCGTTCCGAAGGAGTAACTGCGCGGTAAGTTTTGCACCAAATCACAAGCACAAGCGGTCTGCCGCCAGGAAGGGCAGGGGCTGAAACCTTGCGTCCCAGGCCCAGGGCAAGTGCGTAGCTGCCGAGGACCAGCAGAAGCAAAAGCCACCTGTCCCTGGGGGTGCGGCAGGAGCGGTCAGCTTTGAGCAGAATCTTGCAATGATGCGAGGAGACACTGTTCCTATGGGTAGACACGAAGGAAACTTGGACTCCCCTGTGGCACGAGCGCGCAGGCTGTGCTGAAAGCTGAGCGTGCAGTGCACACGGAGAGGCCAGTGCCTGCCTCGCCAGGCTGCGCGCCAGCCCCAAAGCATCAGGAACTGCTGGAATTTTTGGACACCACCAGTGCGTCGAAGGCAACTAGCACACGACAAAACCTGAACTAAACTCAACTGCTGTCAGGCTCACTCAATCCCCCACCCTCATCACCTCCCAGAAGGTGCATTACTATTCCTGGGCTTAAAGATTATGTTCTTCCAAATGTGACACCTAGGATTCAAAAAAAAAAAAATTACAACACATACAAAAAATAAGGTAAAGACATAAAACCCAATGCCAAAAGACAAAGTGGTCAACAGATCAGACCCAAAAATGTCCCAGATGTGGTAACGGGGCAAGAAACTTAAAATCAGTCCAAAAATTTACATGACTAACTGTGGAATCCACGCCAGTGAGTGCCTCGCCAAGGCCCCCGCCTTCCACCGGGTCACGGCGCTGCACGGAGGTTTTACGTTATCGTGTCCCTGGGCTCTGGAAGCCTCGCGCAGCAGCGGGAGTGAATATGCAGACTCAGAGCGCAGGCAGGCCACGCTCAAGGTGTTCTTTCCGGTGCCGCCGATTGCAGGCGCTTTGCTCTGCGTTCAGGGCAGGTTTCTGTGTGCCTTCCAAATTGATACAAAATTGATACCAGGAACCAAGACTCAACAAATCCACATCTAGGAATTTATCCCAGGAAAACAGCAAAATGTGTGCAGAGATGTTAACTTCACAGTTATTTATGAGTGAAAAATAAGGGAAAATGCTAATCAGTAGTGGTTGATTAAAAAAAAAAGGGGGTGATAGATCTTCCCTGGCTGGTGTGTAGCTCAGTGGATTGAGCACAAACTGGCAAACCAAAGGATCACCGGTTCAATTCCCAGTCAGGGCACATGCCTGGGTTGCAGGGCCAGGTCCCCAGTTGGGGGACGCATGAGAGGCAACCACACATTGATGTTTCTCTCCCTCTCTTTCTATTTCCCTTCCCCTCTCTAAAAATAAATAAAAAAATCTTTTTAAAAAATGATGATAGATCCACACACTGGTACACTTTATACCCATTAAAAATAAGGTACGTGTACATTTTGACATTGACCGACCAATATAATATGCATGTTATGTGTAAAGAAAAGCCAAATGTAAATTAAAATTCTCATTTGTATAAAATTATTCTATGCAATATCATATTATAAACCATGCTATGTATGAATACATGATTATATACAACTTATATTTTATCTACGATATTTACAAAAACTGTTTTGGTGCGACTTATTTTTTCCTTTATACTCTTTGGAACTATCGTAATGTTTTACAATTGATGTAAATAACTTTTAAACTAGGGGAAAATTAGAATAAAATAATGTGTTTCATGGAAAGAGACAGGAGAAGGAAAGTGGCCAGAGCCTGTGACCCTGCTGGCTGTCAGGTACAGAGAGCAGGTGAATAAATGAGGTAGAAATTTCTGTATTTTCTCCAGTTACACATGGAAGCATATGTAGCTGAAATGGAAGAAAAAAGTTACCATTTCAAAAACTAAAATATTTCATTTTCTGCCTGACATGACTTTAATATTCGGCTTTCTTTTTTTTCATTCATTCAATCATTTATTTGGAATTGAGGTATTACTGACATATATTGAGGTACAACATATAATATATAACATTGTATTAGTTTCAACTGTATGACACAATGATTCAATAATTACATACACTGCAAAATAAGCACAATAACTAGTTAACATCTGTGACCTTACACAGGTACAAAAATTCTTATTTTTATGATCCATTCATTTAGCAACTTTCACATATGCAATGCAGCCTTATTAAAACTACACTCACCACGCTATACATTACATCCCCGTGACTTATTTAATTTATAGCTGGACGTTTGTGTCTTTTCATAATGGTCATCTTCCTTAATTGCAAGTGACAGAAACTCCACTCACAAAAATGTAGGCATTGAGGACTATTTCGTGGCTCATGGAGTCTCAGGAAGCGGAAGATTTCAACGGCAGGGAAGGCAGAAATGGGGCTGGATCTCAGGAAGAGCGCAGTGAAGGCCTAAAATGCCCATGGGGCTCTCCCCGCTGTGTGTGGGCTGGGCTTGTTTTCCAGCACCTGGCACTGCCTTCTTGACAGGCTGAGGCGCATGGCCACCTCCCAGTTCTAAGGCCTCACATCCTCAGGTTCCTACATCAGAGAGTGGCACCCTGCTCCTTACCAGGTCAGAAATTCTAAACAAACTATGGTACATTTACACGATGGAATTCTACGTAGCAGAAAGAAAGAAGGAGATCCTACCCTTTGCGACAGCATGGATGGATCTGGAGAGCATTATCCTAAGTGAAATGAGCCAGGAGGTGAAAGACAAATACCATAGGATCTCACCTATAAGTGGTACCTAATCAACAAAACAAAAAACAAGCAAAATATAACCGGAGACATTGAAATAAAGAACAAAATGACAGTGACCAGAGGGGAAGCGGGGACAGGGATAATGGGGAAAAAACGGGGAAGGGCCATCAAGGACCATGTATAAAGAACACATGGACAAAGCCAAAGCTGGGTAGGATCAAGGCGGGGAAGTGGGGATGGCTGGGGTAGGGGGAAAATGGAGACAACTGCACTTGAACAACAATAAAAAATGTGAAAAAAATAAAAAAGAAAGTCTTGGGAAAAACTCAGACTGAGGACGAGAGTAGAGGGTAGTAAGATTATCTTGATGTCAACTTGAATTCTGTGGTTACTACAGCCAGATGATCAGTGTCCAGAACACAGAATGTCCCCAAAAGACCAGTGAGCTTGTTGGGCAGACTTCAGGAGGTATTCACTACTGTGAAGTACAGAATCTAGTTAGTGTCCTTTCCACACTTCGTTTCTGGCCAACAAGGGAAGTGACAGATTACAAAACCTGTGTCTACACTGCAAAATGCTTTTGTGAGCAGCGTCTGATGGATTCCATAAAGACTTTTTTTAGTACCCTCAAAAGAATTGTCACATTATCTCTTGCATATCTGTCTAGAGGATCATATCACTTAAACTGCAATAAATTGCAAAATCGATAATGTATAAAGCTTCTCCAGAATGGCAGAGCCTCTCAAATATTTCAGATATAGTTTCTGAGTATGTATGGTAATTGCTAACATTCAGCGTCATCCACATCACAAACTGGAAATAGCAAAGTGTTTTGGAAAGAGAGAGTCATTAAAAATATATATCTTTTAAATGTTGATGCAAGATGTAACAGCTGTGTTCATCTTGATCGCCAACGGCAGCTTGTCGGGTGGGCGTGTCTGGGTGAACGGATGTATAGATGCCCTCACCCCGGAGACGGGCAATATATGCAGCCACGCTTCATAGAGATAACACTTGGTCGTGGGATGGGGAATGTGCATTTATTCTTCCTTGTTCTTTATTTCTCAGTTTGCTCTTTATTTCTCAGTTTGCTCTAATGAGCATTCGTTACGTGTATAAAAAAGTTAAAAATGACTTTTGTTTGTTACACACGAAGAGCTCCCGTACAATGTTCAGAAGAAGTGTAGGTACTAATCTCACAGACCACAACAGCACACCTAAAACGAATGTGTATCTGATGACCTGCAGTGCTCTGTGGTGCTCTCACAAGCACTTAGGCACTATGACACATCTTTCCGGAAGATCAAGAGTCACGGTCTAATTTGCGTCTTTGGATGTCTATATGGCACAGTCTCTGACAGAGGGCTATGCCTGATTTCTAGATTCACAACCAATGCCAACCCCTGCCCCCTTCCGCAAGATTCATGGCCTGTCCTGTAAGAGGCACTCAAACTCATGGGCAGTTTTAACTGTGCAAAGCTGAGCCCTCAGGGAAAACTGTAAGCGATCATTAAGCACAAGCGTGTTCCCAGCTATAAGCTTCCTAAAGGGCAGGCCAGCCCACTGGGCAGAAAACAGAAGTCCAAAGTCAAGACTGCGTTTCTATCTCCTGCTCACAGACATGCAGACTCACACAGCAATCTCATTTCTGTGACAGTCACCATTCTCCCACGAAACACGGGTTGGCGTGCACTTTTTTAACTTCAGTTGTGAAACGGGCTACAGTTGATTTTAGGATGCTCAGTTCATATTCCAACAAATGATCTGTCGTTGACCTTGAATTGTTATACCAAACAGTCATTAAGGAAGCTGTAGGGGATTGAAAGGAAGCAGCCCCTGCACTTCTCCCGAACACACCCTGAGATGCACCCCCTAGGGGGTGGCACTGTTTCCTTAGTTTGAAGAGCCACTTCCCCTTGTCCCCCTGTCCCCTTCCTGACAGCCCTGCATGGAGAAATGCTGCCCCTTGTCAGGCTGCTGGGGACCCTGGATGGAAACCACAAATGAATCTGTACCTAACACCAGAGAATCAACAACACATCAAGGCTGGCAACCGCCCTTACACGACGCCATCATGCCCTGCTCTGCTTGGCCCACCCCAGTGACGCAGCCTGCAGCAGGTCAGCTGCGAGTGCACCAGGAAGCACGTGCTGATGTTATCACCTCCAGACGGGAAGGGACAGTGTTGTCCAAGGACAGCCACTGCTGAGGGTGGGGAACACCTCCAAGGACAAGTAATGACATAAACACCAAAGTCCTCTAAACACACGGCAGATGAGATGCAATAAATAACAACCTTATCGTCTCTGATTATCTCATCATATAGTTACATATCGTCTCCTCGTGGCTGATGTTTACCTTCAGTTAGAAGCATGGAGTCCAGTCGTGGGACTTTTCCTTTAGGATTAAAACTGGTGAATATCTTAAGGAAACATTCAACACATTCAAGGAAACAGCATCAATCTTTACAGTCCGCAATAGCTTAGGCCACACTCCGAGAAGACCAAGATCGGAGAGGCATATTATTCATCCATGGGCCTTTTTTCATTTTTCTGCAGAAGCTAACAAGTGATCATGCTCTGCCAATGACACACAGTGCAACATTTTTATTACTAAAGCAACCGAGGCAGCAGATGGAGTGGCCTCCCTTGCCCACAAGTTAGCGGTGAGTTTCCGCAAGCACGGTGGAACAACGGGGAAACTGTTCCCTCTGCGGGAAGTTTTTGAACTCTATAAATAAGTTTGCAATTCGGTCCAAGGATTCAGAGAGAGAACGCAGGCAGAAAAATATAAAAATCGAGAGATACATTTAAACCAAGCGAGGAGCTGTCATAAATATCAAGAAACCGATGCTGCTAATGCAATAAACACTTGGTACCACGAGACAGCAGAAGAGCCATGAAGGGAGCTGGAGGAGAGCAAAGCAGGCTGCGCCGCTCTGATACCTCTTAGGAAGCCCTGCAAGCAGATCCATTTTTTAAAAGAAGAAATAAAGCGACTCGTTCTCTGAGTCACGATGACATCACAATTTATTCTTCTGCTTATTGCTTTCCAGGATAGACTCTCAACCTCTTCTATTCGAGCGCTCTTAAAAGTGGAGTATTTTCGGGATGATTAACTGTGGCACCCGGCAAACCGCAAGAAAAGCCTCCTGCCCGCTGTTCAGCAGAGAGGCGATGTATCTGGCACAGGGCTGCCTCACCGTAAAGCCTTCGGGCCGAAGTACAGGAAGAGCTCCTTTCCCAAAGTGTCCACGCCACGGTACACAGACCCACACAACAGTCTCCTGGCGTGCCGGCTGGAGTCTGCCTTCCCATTCGTTGCAGCAGCCTAGTAGAAAATACATGCACACACGTAAACACACACAGAAACACTTGAACAAAACTGTAATTTAAATCTTAAATGCATTTCTGTTCCTTCCTGCGCAGGTGCATCCCAATGAGAAGAATTTTCTCTGGCAAGTCAAGGTAATCAGCTGTTTACGTACATTTTGTCAAATGATTGTGCGGTTCCTTAGAAAAAGAGAGGCCAAAGAAATTAGGTGACAAGCAATTGGCACACAATCAGAATGAGATTCTCCCAGGACAACACAGGTCTGCACAGATGCAAAGGAAACATGGAAAGATGACATGAATGTGTTAAAACTAATACAGTCTTCCCTTTCCAAAGGCAGAGCCAAGGCTCTTAAAGGAAACATTAGGAAGGGTGTTTAAAATATTCTGACCTGCAATGATGAGCTCACAAGCCAGCAAAAAATCAGCAGCCAGCTCTCCTCAGAGAGGCATTGTGGGACCTACATGCGGAATGAGCGCTTCGGTTCTCGTGGCCACGTGGGGTGCAGGGGGTCAGAGACAAGTTGTGGGCCCCGGCTCAGAGGACTCTAATAGGAGGCCTGCTCCTCTCTTCCTCCCCAACAATGCTGGTGATAAAGGAAAATGAAACCCACGACCCTTTCCCCTCATTCCCACGGAAAACCAAAGTGGGCATGCTGGGGTCACGATCAACGTGCAGGACACTGTGAAGAGGACTCAGACACTGTAAGCGTCACGTGTCAGTTCTCCTGTGGGCGAGGGACAGCGATAGGTTGGGTTTAGACACCGGTGATGTTCTCCACAAGCTGGGCAGTATGTACACGGGTGCTGTTTATGTCGTTTTTTATTCTTGAGCTATGTGTTGTAAATAGTATTTAATTTGAACTCAACATGTTAATGGAAATTTTATACTGTTACAAATGCATGACGACCATATTAGACACAATAGGTAATATCTACACTTACTTCCAGCTTATATTTTTCTCAAGTGGACCAAAGGATTCTCAGAAGATCCCAATGAAATCTTGCTGGGGGTGGGGGTGTCAGGGGGATAATAATAAAACAATTTTGGATATAGTCCAAGAGCAAATCACAACCTTCCCTCCACTCACGGCAGGATGGCGTCATTCAGTGATTCTCACCTTTCTGGTTTACAGGCACTGGTCATTCTAAACATTTCAGATAATGTGCCCACTCTAGTCTTTAGTTTACTAACCAGCCCTCTTTAAAAAACACACAGCTGTAGTATTCAGTTCAAAGGGCTGAAGGGATAATAGGTATTTTTGTTTCATTGAGAAATGTTAGGGACTGAATTGTGTCCCCCTCAACTATTCCTGTGTTGAAGCCCTAACCCCCACATGGCTGTCTTTGAAATAGGGCCTTTAAGAGGTAATTAAGCTTTAATGACATCATCCAGTGAGGCCCTGACCCAAGGGGATTAGTGTCCTTTTCAGAGGGGACACCAGAGAGTTAGCTCTCTTCCTCCTGTACGCACGCAAGGAAAGGCGAGGTGAGAAGCAAGTGGACTTCAGTCAACCCGGAAGAGTGCTCACCAGACACCAAATGGGCTAGAACCTTGGTCTTGCACTCATAGCTTCCAGAACGATGAGAAAATAAATATGTGTTTAAGCCACCCAGTCCATGGCCTTTCGTTATGAGAGCCCAGGCAGACTAAGACAAGAACAGATACATACTATTCTTCCATTAAAACCATTCACCGTCGTCACATCTACAGCTGATGCCAAAACTCCCTGCCTGCCTGGAGGTCAGGTGGCTGGGGTCACACCCCTCCTGCCCACAGGACGGACTGGGAATGCATCACAGGTGCATAGTGACCAATGAACAAACACACAGGAGTGCTTCAAAGCGGCTGTCTTCCCATTTGGCAGCAACCACAGGAAGAGCCGCTGGGAGATTCTAGCACCAGGAACTGCAGGCCCACACATCCCCACCACCTCAGAACACCTGCCTCTGGGGGCGCTTCTGTTCCTTGAATGAGCCCCAGGACCCGTCCGTGAATATCAAGCACTAGCGTGGCTCCGTTGAGTCCTCAGGGAGGAAACACATGCTTTGCTGTTCGCCTTGTTTTTATAAAGTAATCAGTTACAGACTTGAATTGAGAAGCAGCAAGAGTCTGGATGTTTTTCTGCCTCACAAAAGCCTGTACTCTGCCACTTCTATACACATGGAGCCAAGTGCAGATTAAGATAGTAGGTGTCAATGTAGGTTTCCATGACAACCAACTAGCAGGTGCAAAGTTCTCACAAACTAGTCAGGGCACTTTTACAATGATGATATACAGAGCAGAGATAGAGCTGTTCTCGGTAAACTTTGCCCCAGTGTAGCTTAGGTTTTATATTTTTACATTCTTGAATAGAAGGTGTTTGAGGTGCTGGGAACCTCCACTTCTGAACAGGTGGCTCACAGCTCTATTCCCCACCCCCCCACCCACCGTCAGCAAACTCTCACCCTCTCCCAGTATTCTTTCCAAAGCCCGGTGTGACCACGTCCTCTGGCTTCCTTTAGGGCTGCCAGCAGAGTGTGGGTGGGGAATGGGACTCTGCTGCATACGTCCAGTCCTGGACTTCACCGTGGCTGTCCTGCTTCTCGGTTGGGAGGCTATGTGCTACTATCCCAGTTCATCCAGTTGACCTCCCTTAAATTTTTAAATTTCTCAAGTTGTTGGGAAACTCAATACCTATGCAAGGTGTTGGAAAAGGCCATCCTGTGCAGTCTGTCACCTCCCTCCACCTCTGTACCTGCAACAAATCTTTCGGGGAGACAAATGGCCGTCACAGCCTGTGCTGGGTGTGCTGCCTTGTGAGGTATATTCCTATGTCCTGTTGAAGCATCTACATGGCAATGGCCCCCAGTTATACCCCCCCCACTTTCTGTACTTCAGACCCTAGCGGGAGGGGGAGCAGTCCTTCCACGGCAGCACTAAGTGGAGTACATGCCGTCATTAGGGACTGATGTGTGGCGAGGGCCGGACCTTACGCACTCCCTCTGCTTTCACTGTAAACATTTGAACCCAGAATGCATGGTGTCTCTTCCCAGCAGCTTGGCATCAGGCCCTGGTTTCTTCCAGTGGCACTTATCTGCCTTTCAACCTTATAATGTAACTAATATAATATAATATAATATAATATAATATAATATAATATAATATAATATAATATAATATAATATAATAAAATATAATATAATATAACATAACACATATTCGATTTTCTTTGGCACAGCCTGACCACCCAGTAAACAGTGGTCACAGTATCTGAGTGGCCCATTGAAGACTTCTCTGTTGGTTGTCACTCACTGCTTGTCACGGCACTGCCCTAAATCCAATGTCCCCACTCTGCTCCTTCCCAAGATGGGAAGCTACATGATAGTTGCTCTCAGCCCACTGCTTCTGTTCCCTGCCCGGACCTCTCTTCCTCTCTGGAATTCTGACTTCACCATGTTTTCTATTGGCTCCTGGCAAAGAGCCAGACAAGGTAACCTTGAAATAGACCTTGAAAGGGATGCTGCTGTCACAACACCTAGCCACAGAGTAAATGAGGCCCAACTGCCTCATGTGAAGTCGGCTCGCATTACGAAACGGACAGCTTTGACAAGAACTTCCACCATTGAGTTGAAAACCCTCCCAATCAACAACGATCATCATCCATGTCACTCACTTGGCTGTGTCTACCGCTTTGACATTCTGACCACAAAGGTGCTATGTGCCATGTGGAAAGGCACCCCCGCTCATTAAAAATTCACCATGCGTCACAATCGCTCATGTTAGAAAAGTCTATTGACCTTCACCTATGTCTGGGGCCTGTTCTAGATGCTGGGGATTACTCAAAGGAAAACAAAACAATAAAAAAGCCCCTTGCCTTCAGAAAGTTTATGTTCTACTGGCAGAGAGAGTAAACAGGAAACAGAATGACAGTACATTGGGACATTCGGAAAAGAAGCTGAGATGAGATCAAGACGGGGGGGCGGGGCATAGCAGGTTGCACTGTTAAATGGGGAGGTCATAATCTCATTGGGAGGATGGTACTTGGACATGTCTTAAAGGAGCTGTGGGGGAGCCGCACCTAGGCAACAGGAACAGCGATCAATACACTTGCCCTACAGCAGAGTGTTGCCTGTGGACCGAGGAACAGCTAGCACGCAGGTGGCCAGGGCACAGAGGACTGGGAAGATGGTAGGCAGATGGAGTTGGACATAATGAGAATCGGATTGTGTGCTCTGCAAGGTCCACGCCAAAGGACTGGGTTCTTCTCTGACAGAAGCGAGGTGGAGAAAAGACAGGATCTACATTACTCTTTGGAATGCTGTTCTGGCTGCTGGGTAGAATCAAGGCTAAGGGATCAAGGGTAGGAGCAGCAAAAGCTCCTGGAGATGACAAAGTTCTGGGCCAATATCTGGATGTATTTAGAACCCAGAGCAAGGATGATTTGCTGGTGCTTGACTGTGGGAGGTTTTTGGTCTGAACAACTGGAAAAAGGTAGCAGTGCTGTCAAACGGGGTGAAGAGGATGCGGGTAGAACAGGAAGGGAGAGGAAGATCCGGGATTCGGTTCTGGATGGGTTAAGGTTGAGATGTCTGTGGACACGTAATTGGAGATGTTGAGTAGGCAGATGAATATGTGCCTGGACTTTAGGAGCAAGGTCTAGGATGGAGATACAAACTTGTCCAGTGAGCAGCATGCCAGCAGCTTCTAAACCTTTAAAGGTGGATGAGACCAGCAAGAGTTACTAGGACACAATATTGTGATGTTGGGGAGAAGAGGAGGAGGGACCGGAAAAGAAGACTGAGAAGGCAGCCAGCAGGGCGGGAGCAAATCCAAGGAAGAGTGGTGTTCTGGGAGCCAGGAGAAACACCTTTCAAGGAAGTGACGTGGCAGCACTACAAGTGCACTGAGTAAGAGGAAGACTGAGACCCGACCGCCGGATTTAGCGATGACAAGGTGATTAGTGACAAGAGTTACGGGGAAGTGACAGGAAGCAAAAGCCCCTTTGGAGCTTAGAGTCTGTGAGGCAGGGTGAACACGGGATGCCGTAAAGGACCACACAGAAATGCGGTGACAACGGGGGAAGCAGAGACAGAAGTAGTGCTTCTGTTTGTTTTAAGATGGCATGTGTTGACGGGAAAGATTCAGTCGAGAGGAAAACATGAGTCATGCAGCAGAGAGGACAGCTGTGTCTTTACGAGGCAAGAAGAAGAGGTTCCAGGGCACATGGGCTCTGTTGGTCTTGATGGGAACAGGGACAGTTCATCTAGCAGGGGTGTCACACCTGCCATCAGCAGACCACATGCATCCCAGGACAGCTATGAATGTGACCCAACACAAAATTGTAAATTTACTTAAAATCTTATGAGATGTTTTTGTGATTACATGTGGCAGTGTATTTAATGTGTGGCCCAAGACAGCTCTTCTTCTTCCAGTGTGGCCCAGAGACACCAAAAGTTTAGACACCCCTGACAGGGAGGAAGGGAGATTACGTGGAAACAGAGGCTGGTAGGTAGGTAGGTGTGGTTGCGCAAATTCTCTTGTGGTTGATTGGATTTTCTCAGTCAAGTAGAAACGGAGGTCATCACCTTAGAGAAAGGTGGCCTTATGACCCTAGCTTATCTGAGGTTACATGTAACATATAATACCATTACTCAGTTTTGCCATATTCTAACAGCATGTCTCCAGACTCATCATCGACAGGTAGAGGCCGATGGCCTCACACAAACGGTGTCACTGGTTCCAAGCTAGAGACATCTATGAAAAAATGTCATGAACTCCCACTACACAGCGCCACATTAGGTGTCCTCAGTCACTTTCATCAGTAAAATCCTCATTAGTTCACGGTGTTAATCTCGCTGAGAGGAGGCACCCCAGTTTGTATTTGCTTACATAACCTTGGGCTCGATGGCATCATCATTTCCCCCGATTTTTGTTTCATTCTACGTATTCTGAAAACCAGTCCATTTTGGGGGGAAGTTTCCTAGTCTGTAAGGACTACAGGTGACTGTTCAATGGCAGGACTGGACCATTTAAAGCCACCCTGTTATCCAAACACCCAGGTCTAACTCAGCAGTTCCACATCATTGGATTTTATTGTAACTGGCTACACAAAATATGTAAGAGTACAATTCATATGAAAATGTGTGCCACTCATTCTTAAATCAACATATGACATACACTGCAGAAGAGAACAATGGAAAAAAACAGTAAAAACCTCATAAACAACAACAAACAAATGAGTTCTTTGTGAAAACCTCGACCTTTTCTTGCCCAAATGATTAGATGCTATGGGCTCCTAATAAGGTTTATTAGGAAGAAATTCAAATCTAGGTTACCCTAATTTCTAGCCTGGGTTTTCCCTGTGGAATTTCTACGTGCTAAACAAGCCCGTAAGGTCCTGCCTCGGGATTGTAGAGAACCTGCAGTGAGGACTTCGGTTCCATGCTTGGTGAGCACAGCTGAGACATCTTCTACAATCAGTGCTGAGGGTTAGGTTTAGAAAAGAAAAGGTTTTATATCCAGGATTACTTCCTCAAGGCATCAAAATAGCCCTGCAGCATGCATCTATAGGTTTTCCAAAGTATTGTCAACAGTCAGAGATCTCAGAAGGTCGAGTGGACCTACCCATGGGAAGGTAGAAAGTCCCAGAGGCCAGGCCTCCAAAACTTGACGGTTACAAGGCTGCGTATTAACAAGACAAAGTGCCGTGTGTGCCCTTGTAAATAAATTCCGTTGCGCATAGCTGGATGAATCCAGAAATACAAAGGGCCATATGCTTAAAATGCATGAGACCATTTCGCCTCTTCACAAGCTGTCAGTGAAAAATGAAACGCGCCGTCCTGGCTGACAGAGCCTCAGAGGGAACCGGAAACCAAAGCCTTCACGGTGTAGTGTCTTCCTTCTTTCACCCACGTTTCACCCGATTCTCCATAATTAAAACATGCACTACGCCATCAAAACAAGAAAGGCTGAAACAGCCATGCAATAAAAGGCTCCACAAATACCGAGAAGAGACGTTCATGGCCCGATGAAGGTGACTGTCACCTTCAACACAGGTGTCGGCAGAAGGGTAAGTAGAGGAAGTGTCACAGGTAGAGACACAGGCTCTGGGGACCCACACTCCTGTCATTACCAGTCACTTCAGTGCAGCAGAAACGGCTCCAGCTACAGATGCTATGTGACCTTGGCTTGCATGAGTTGTTTAATACTTGATGAGGTGTTTGGGAATTAAAATGAAATGTTAGCATAACCTCTTCCTTGCTCACATACAGAGTCTGTCATTTTCGTGGTACTAGAATGTCCCCACCTGGGAAGCAGAAAGATCCCAAGGCTTTCTGTGGAGGGTTTGCTATACTCACCGTCATGGGGCTTTTACCGTATTGTCTGTGGTTGTCTCTCCCGTGTTTGCCTGTAAGCTCCTTGGGGACAGTCACGATGCTGTCTAAAATCCCTGACAGCCCCACTCAGTGTCTGGAGGGTAGGGAAGATTTTGGGTGTTAATCAGACTCCTCTGCCTTTCCCTCCTAAATCTGAATGTAGCTTTAAAACAGAGGCCCACTATCTCCCCTTCCACCCTCCCCAACTTCCTTTAACTGTCCCGGGATTTCTTGGCAAAAACTTCTACCATCTGTTTTGTCTGCTTTGAAAATTATTAACACTCCAGTCTCTCATTTTCTAATTATCTGCATTGGAGCACGGTTTAAATATAAGAGGACCAAATTCTAGTGACTAACAAAAGGAAAGTGGAAGTAAAATACTATATTTTTCCCAGAATTTCCCATAAACTAAAAAGAACTTTACAAGGGACTTAGGAGGAAGGGACTGACATATTTTCAGCAACCAGTCCTAGCATGCCCTGGATTTTTTATTTGAACATTTACTTAGCCTTTAAATGATTGCTTTAAAAACATCTATTCTGATACTTCATTTTGGTGTTGAGGAAAATGATACACAAATAGCGTTTCTTCAGTTGTCTGTCACGCTGACACTTGACTCAAGTCATCTGATTCCCAGTACACCATCATTTTTGAAATTACCAGCTCTGGATAATAGACCTGGGGCAAAATAAAGTTCTCAATGTCTGATTGACCCCCTCAAGCACCTGCATATATTTTAGCAGCAGGGGGAAATTCTAGTGTACTGGGCTGGTTTGCTCCACTCATTTTGAGAGCTATTGTGTATGAACTCGCCAAGGCTTTTGCATTAAATCTGAGATTTACAACTGGTCCTACTGTCGAATCACCTCTTTGTATAAGCTTCAGCTGCCCCAAATTCAAAAACCCTTTTCCACAAGCCTACTGTCTTTGCTATGACTGTACATAATAGCCCGATGTATACTTGACTTTCTCCTGTTGACCCTTATAATCCTATTACTATGTTATTTGAACATCACATCCTTTTCTTCCCCTGAAATAGAGACGGAAATCTCCTTAGCTACAATTTTAAGTATGAGTGAGAGGGGTTCACCTTCCCATTTTCAAGTGGCTTAATAATACAAAATTGTCAAAACAACACGGATCTTCAGAGACAGCCCATGGCTTACTGTGCTGATAACCATTTATCCCGCCTGTCCGCAGGGGAAAGGGAAGATGAATCCTTCAGAACAGAATAAGGCTTTTCCATAGATGCATGTTTCAACTCTAGTAGTTACACAGTTTCTCCACAGGGAGGAAAAAAAAATACCAGATTTACTTTCATCGTTTCTTCTCCTTTCTTCCTACATTTTTAAAAATTTCCTAACACAACACTTTTCTTAATCAGAGGTGCCTTATCCACCAATTTAAACTGTCAAAGAGTCTAATTTTAAAATGGAGGTCTTTAGGTCCATTCGACAAACCAGAGTCTATAATTCTGTAAGAGCAGAGCCTTCGAGCACTTACCCGGAGGCTAAACACACTTAATTTGAGGACACAAAGGATTACATGCCCCTCGTGAGGAAATAGGGCAACAATCCTCAGACAAATGGGTGAGAAAACCCTGAAGTAGGAGAAAGTTAACAGCAGCCAGGACGTGTGCTTTACTAGGCACTAAGCTAAGATTTTGGGGTGTCCTCTAACCCAACTCTGAGGAAATAAGAAAAGAGGTGAGCATAAGCATCTCCAGATAAGGAAGTAACGAAGAGGTTGGGATTCAAAGCCGAGATGATCAGATGTTCTTTTCTCTCCATCATACGAACGTGTCAGCATTGGGTTAAAGCAGCAATGGCCACGGGAAATCATGTCCCTTGGTTTCCTGGTCTGGAAGACTCACCTGCAGTTGGTTACCTCTGGTTCCAGGATTCTCTATAATGCCAAATGCTGGTGATAACAATCCTGAGTCATTAAGGGGAAACCATGATCAGGAGCCATTTAAGAAGGTAAGGAAGTATATAATGCACATTCTATAAAATGTTAAAACCCCTTTCGATTTAAAGGAATATGTTTCTTTTAGCTAGAGAATGAATGTCTGCGGATTAGCCCATCCCTTCATGTAATGGCAATAACATGAACTATAATTTTTTTCCACTACAAAGAAGGGGAAGGAAGGAGGAAAACTTATACTAGGTGGCTTCCTTATTTTCTTGTAGGAATTTCCATGTAACACGCATAATAAAATACATACTCATTAACGACAGATTCCAAACTGAATTTATTTCTAACTCCTCAATCATTTTGCACAATTCAAACCTTTGCTCTTCTCCAGCCATTCAAATGTTTATTAAATGCCTTCTCTGCTCATGACACTGTGAAGGACATATAAAAATAAATATGAGTAACTAACCTATTAAACATAGGTATCAAATCTTAAGGAGTGACAACGGCCAGAGGATCATGTTTCAAATGAAATGTAATGCTTATAAATAAATAAACGGTACTCTATCTCCTGCCTTGTGCAGTCGGTCGAAAACATATGCAGATGACACACGGCTTTCACCAGAATATTGCATCTACCCACAATTACAATGGGAGGGCTGTCTCTGCACAGCTTACTAACTGGATGTGCTAATTTATATTCCAATACCACTTCTTGCCAGGAGGATCACGAGCTCCAGCACACTTTCATGCAATGTGCTTCCCCAACAGCATAGTTTTATGCTGCCAAGACAGTGGGTCAAATTCATGTCCTGTACACACAACTGGCAGAGGCTGGGACCCTCTATGGCTGGGCTTTCTCCTTCTCAAGGACGACCAGTTGCCCCAAGGAGACACAAATTAAAGCGTGTACTCTTTGAACTTCCAACTGGAACAAAGAGGACATCGCAAAGAGACCGTAATTGTGGGGGTTTTTTGGTGGGGTTTGTTTTTTTTTTTGGTACAATGACTATCTGAACTTTCAATAATTTATTGTAAATGCCTCACTAATATTTCTTTAACTCTTCTTTGTATTGTGATGTTTACTGCAATGTAAAGGAGATACAGCATGCAGTTATAAACTTACTTTTAAATGCTATCTTGTGAAAACTAAAAATTACAAGCCAGTAGCAGAATTACCTCAGTAGCTTTACCTCTCGGATATAAAAGCCTAGGAAACACGGGATTGGTGTTACTCGAGGATCATGTCAGAGGCCGGCGCCAACCCACCATATTTTGATGAAATTCATTGTGAATCCAACCACCCTCAGAAATGCAAAACACCCTCCATGTTTACAAAAATTATTATTTCTTTAAACCAAAGGCTCAGAAAGTGAAGCCATGGCAAATTATTTAGGACTTTCCCAGTCACCACAAAGAGACTATTAATTCCATATGAGTTTCAGACTCAGTTCCTATATAACTGGTATAAAATAGGTCTATGGCTCTAATACACTTATTCCAGTGTTCATCTCTTCCTGTCAAGCTACGAAACAAAACAGCCCTAAGGGCTGGGCTTTTTATTTAAGGGGCATAGCTCATTTAGTATTGTTTCCAAGTGATGCTAATAATGGCCCGGCCATCGATGAAGCATTTCTGTTATATTACTAGGCTACCCTCTCTTGTGCAGTTTGAACACAGGAGTGGAAGCCGTCAGAAGAGAGATTAGCACAGCAGGAAAGAGAACTGACTAAGTGGAAGAAAACTAAAAATGGTGGCAGACACAGCCCGAGACCCAAGGTCTCTTTTCTCTAGTTAATAAATAATTGCTGCTGCAGACGGAGCAATGTGGTGTTCCTGCCATTGGACTAGCCTCTTTCCTACTGAATCCTTTATAACTGAAAGAAGCTACAGTGAGGGGTGGAGGCTTTGGAGTGTAAAGGAAGGGAAATCAAACCCTGGTTCACCCCTTACTAGTCATGTGATCTTGGGCGACCTATTGAAATTCACGGAGAGCCTCACTTTCCTCGTCTGCGGAATCAGGTTAATCCTTTATCACAGGGTTATTATTTCTCATCAACCAAAGAAAATACAAGAATTCTTCACAAGCACTTCATGCCTTGCCACTAGAGACAGTCACAACAAACTTCAAGAAAACGTTCATGCTGCTGTGGCCTAAACACCAACAAGGTGATATCCATTTAACACACTAAGTTGGACTCTCACGGCAGAAACTTTATCTTACTCATGTTTGTATCCCCAGGAAGTAGTATAAAACCTGGCACAAAATACATCACTGCTGGATGACGTAAATCAGGGTCCACAAATATATTCATGGTATACCCACTCCAGCCGTATTGCCTTCACCAACGATCCTGTCCCCTCTCTCCATCTCTACCTCCAGCACTCCCGGCCAAAGACTCAGGCAGTCCTCTCCTAAATGAGGGAGCAGTATCTACGCTGGCTTTCCTCGGTCTTTTATTTTTCTTTCCAAAGTAGAGTGATCTCTTCCAAGTGTAAATGGATCTTAGCACATTTCAAAGACTGCTACCACTCCTAAGGAAAAAAAAAGTCCCTAACCAGGTCTACAAAGATCTCTGCTGTCTGCCTCCAACCTGTCAATCCCAATCCTGTCTTATTTCATATCACTTTCCTTCCACTGCATTCTCTCTTTTCCAGCTGCACTGGCTTCCGCTCAATCGCTCACAAACTGTGTTCAAAGCTCTCTGCCTTTGCTATCATTCTGCCTGAATGGTCTTCCGCCCAGGTGTTGCATATCTGCCCTCACCTGTCACACCTCACCTGGGCTTGTTATTTTCCCAGGAAAGCCTCCCTGACCCTACTATAACTCCTTACAGAGCCAAGTTCCTGTCCTTCAGAGAACTTATCGAGTTATATTTATGTTCTCATTTAGTGTATGTCTGTGCATCTTCCCAGCCAAAGTATAGACTCCACAAGGGAAAGAGTTCATTTCTGGCCCCCTAGTGCCTTTATATTCAAAATTTTGTTGAATGAGTAATTTTTATAAGAATATTTTAATATTCTTAAGAGATCACACAAGATCCATCTATGTGACATCCTGAAAAGATTTTGAGAAGCACTATAATAAGAAACCAGCACCCTGGATGGTGTGGTTGAGTACCAGCCTGCCAACCAAAGGGTTGAGGGTTCTATTCCCAGACAGGGCACACGCCTGGGTTGTGGGCCAGGTCCCCAGTAGGGGGCGTGTGAGAGGCAACCACACGTTGATGTTTCTCTTCCTTTTTCTCCCTCCCTTCTTCTGTCTCTAAAAATAAATAAACAAAATCTTAAAAAAAGAAACTAGGTGGCGACTACTTACTGACACATTAAGTCAAAATAAATAAAATGCAAAGGCAATTAGGAGATGGAAAACATTATTTTTCTAAGTCTGAACATGTATTTTCTCAGACTTAGAACCTCATTTCTTTCAAGTTGTAAGCATATGTTAATTTCATATGCTTTTCCTTTGCATGCCATTTCATATGCCACCTTTTTCTTGCAGGACCCAAAGCTGTGAAGAAGCTTTGCAGGAGAAACTGATGTCCAGCACAGTATTGAATGCATCCCTGAAATGCAATCGTCTATACACCTCCAAGCTTTTTAAAGTGTGATGGCTTCATCAGAATTTTTCAGTACAAGTTCTAAACTCCCCACATGAACTTCACAGCAACTGCAGTGAGTGCCTGTGTGGCAGGGAGCTGTGCGACAGTTTCCTTCAAAAAGACATAAATTCGCTTAAGGGAACAGCAACTGGGTTTCACTGCCCCTTCATTAGATGACAACGTTAAGTTGCGTAGGAAGGTTAGTGCTAAATTTTCTATATGCTGTTTTAGAATTATAAATTAGTTGTGATCCACTTATCAATTGCGGCACGTTAGGCAAGCGAGAAGCTAGAATGTCATGCTGAAAGCATGATGAAAAACAGTCAGAGGTTGCAGAGATCTGATCATAGTAAAGGCAGAAAATGCAGCTACCGCCATAAGAAAGCCATCTTTTGCTGGGTTGTAAAGAAGTTAAGCAAGGCGACACGGAGTGGCTCCTGCCTGGTCATCTCTGGCAGCCTTAGACCTGGACAGTGCGCCACTACGCAGGTGCGCTAGCATGTACTAGTCCCTCCCATAAAGTCAAGATAGACTTTAGGAAACGCGGGGTCCAGGGAACCAGGACCAGGGCAAAGAGATGACACTTTCGACCCTGGAAACCTGACGGGGTCTTTATTCCATTTTCCCTATAGCAAGTTATAGGAGCGGCTCACCTGCAAAGACACTGCAGCCCCCGAGGCAGCGGGAGGCAAGCCCGGGCTCCCCAGGCTCTGCAAGGCACTCCCCCGCACGTCCGTCACCGCCTGCCCCGGACGCACTCGCGCCCGAATTTTCTCTCCGTTCAGAGTACAACCTGGTCCTTCCACCATCTCGCAATCCGGCACTGGGGCCCCTAGTTTCAGGACTCTGGGGGAAAAGCTGCAGCGCAATTTAACCAGGGCGCGGGTAATGATTTCGCGGAGAGGAAGTTCAAATCTCCCGCGCCCCAGGCCACGCCCACCCGGGCACACGCCACGCCCATATCCCTCCAGCCCCGCCCAGACCCATCCAGCCGTTCCCAGAGGCCCTGCCCAGCTACAACCCTAAGCCCCGCCCATCCCGGGCCGGGCCCCGCTCCAGGTTCCGCCGAGGTCCCCGCCCCGCTGGCAGTGCAGGCCGGGCCCCTAGAGCGCAGGCGCAGTTCCCCCCCAAGGCCGGATGTAGGATTGCAGTGGTTGCAGCACAAGAGCCAGGTGAGTGGAGCCCAGCCAACGGGGCTCAACCTCAGAAGTGTGAACTTCAGTTTCTTTGCTCTGAGGCTTTGCACTTGTTCTTGAGCTACTCACTGTGTGCACATTTTGTGACCTCGTCCTCTGCTTCTGTCCCCAAGTCCAAGGTGGTTCAGTCTGGCATGCTTCAGGTGTTTTCATGCCCTATTAGGACCTGGGAGGGAAGAGGGGGACTCACAGGAGGGTTTTTAGGGCAAGCAGCTTTTTTTTTTCCTGTAAGTTTAACATGTCTTAGAAAATGTGACTTTATATAACAAGTACATGTTCGTGTCTATATGAAAAACCTCTTAATTTTTACATGCCTGAATGAGCCCTACCCATATTCATAGCACCCTCCTGTTACGGGGTTTTCCGAGATGAATGCTGTTTGAATTTGCTTTGTAAAAGGCAGGGCTCTGTATAATTTGAGGGCAATGCATAGCTTTTCACATTTTCACAAAGATGCATGCATACATATACATATACGAAGCTAGAGACTCCACACAACTTTGTGAATAATGAAAAATCTATTCCTTTTGCAAAACTAACATAATAGCACATTAAAACAGAATGCCAATTCATAATTGATTTAATAAGCATATCACAGTGCTATTGTTAAACCAGAAGACCCTGTATACTAGAGACTTGAATTAGAATCTACTAAAGACTTGAATTCAAAAATTTGAAAAGTATTAAATCTCCCTCTTTGTGGCAAGGTGTTAGTGGTTAACAAGTTAGCTGGATCAGGTTCTGGCTTCTTTGTACTTTATTCCCTCATTTAATTGTTATTTACTCTTCAAGATCAAGTTACTAAATAATCAAGAGACAATCCTCCCTACAACTGAAATTTAGTCATAATCTCTGTGCTTTGATGGAGAAGACCCTCCTTGTTCACCTCTCCTTTTTCATTACAGTTTGCTACCTGACCGTTGATCTCCTTTGTTATTTCTAAGCGTCTGCAGGTCAGGAACTTGGCAGTGGCCTGGCTGGGTGATTCTGGCTCAGAGTTGCTCAGGCAGTTGCAATCAAGTTGTTAGGCAGGCTGCAGCCATCTAAAGGCTTGATTGTAGTTACGAGATCCACCTGTAAGGTGGATCACCTGTATAGCCTTTGGCAGGAGGCCTTGCTTTCTCATCTAAGAGTCTCTCATCTATACTATACCTTTTGGCATCTCTGGGCTACACAGGAAGAAGAGTTGCCTTGCTTCACGCATTAAATACACAAACACTAAGGAAAGCTGATGAGCAAAAGAAGGTTTTAAGTAAATTTATGATTTTGTGTTGGGCCGCAGTCATAGCCAACCTGGGCTGCATTCGGCCCGTGGGCTGCAGGTTGGACACCCCTGCATCTGTGGGGTCCCTTGGCTATTGTCATGATGTGGCTGCTGACTTCTTCAAGTACTGGTCTTGTGTAGACTAGACTCTCGTTCCTTGAAGACAGAAGAGTGATAGAGAACAGGGTGACAGCTGTCAGAAAGGGGGTGGCGTGGGGTGTTGGGGGGCTGAGTGGGGAGGGATGGAAGGATTGAGCAAAAAGAAAAAGAAAAATCTTATGGTCATGTGCACCAGTGTGATTGCGGGGTAGGGAGTGGGGGAGGTGAAAGGGTGAAGGGCGAATAAATGGTGATGGATGGAAACTTGACTTGGGGTGGTGAACACACAATGCAGTGTATAGATGATGTGCTGTGGAATTGTGCACCGGAAGTGTAGTTTTGTTAGCCAGTGTAACCCCAATACATTCAATAAAAAGACAAAGATAGGAGGGTGAGTATCCTGTCCATCTTTATACTTCCCATAGCAGCAAGGAGACTGCACATAACAGATATTCCACAAATATGTATTGAATTATGGTTATTAGGGTTTAAAAAATTGGACCTTTCTGTCTCCAAATACCTTTCTCATATCATTAATGCTGTTCTTGTGAATGGAGATGTTCAGAGAAGAGATGGGAACTGAGCAAATCCTTTAAGAAGTGAGGGCCCTAGGCAAGGAGAAAGGTCAATTAAGGACGTGGTAAGCAAGAGGGGCAGAGGGCATTGTGTGCTGCACTTGAGACATAAGGGTTAAAGCGGAAGTGTCAGGCAGAGCAGTAGGGCTAGATGACACCAGAAAGATTCCTCGGGAACACATTGTGGAGAACACAAGATAAGGAAGAGTGGTTTTCATTTTCCTGGGATCATAGGTGGCCAGTGAAATTTTTGAGCAGGTGTAGGGACCCCAAGCCCCTAAATTCATGATACTCATTTCCCAAAGCTGAAATCCAGAACTTAATTCAAATGAGGCACTCCCTCTGCAGTTAGGACCTGTTATCTGCTCCTTCTTCATTAAGAAATAGATGGATCACAGTTCCTCCTGGTAGGTGGGTAGAGTTTCTCACACATTGCTGAGTTCAGAACACTTGGAAGAGTCCTTAGTTTACAGTTTCTCTGTTTTCACTAATAATAATCCCAGATATTTATTTAGTGCTTTCTTGTGCCAGGCAGAGTTCAAAGGGTTTTGAAATACAAACTCTTGTAATACTCAAAACAATCCTCTGACATTAGTCCTATTTTTATCTTCACTGTACAGAGGAAGGAACTGGGGCAGAGAGAGGTCAGGTTCCTTGCTCAAGGGTCAGAGAGTCGGGATTGGGTCAGGCATGCTCAGGTCTTCGCCAAATAGTTTCAACCACGTCAATATTACACTGGCCCTCCCCCAGATACTTTTAGCAACAACTTAAGAAATTTCAGGCAGCCTTATATGGGAATTCAAGACAATCTCAAAACCTCCCTTTGGCGTATTAAGTTTTGACATTTTGGATAATGAAACTTTGTTTTTACCCTTCCCCTTACAAGGTCTGTAGACAGATTTTTTAGCTAGAATGATAAAAATGTAGCATGGGGTATGTTCTTTAATTTCTGTGTTTTGCATAAATTACCTGGATATATTTAACAAGTAGACAGGTAACATACATCATCTCTCAATATCCTCTTAATTTGAGCTCTGAGTAAAGCAAGCAGCCATTAGTGAACGTTACTTGCAGGTGTTTTCGGTGGTATTTCCTAAAGAGTCTCCAGTTTCTACCCATTAAGAGAAACTTTTAACATTAGACTACCAGAAGAATAATAAAATGCACAGCAACAGATTCCATTTTGACACTTTCATTACTTGGAGCCTGTACCAAATGTTGACACTCTGCAAAGCAGTAGAATCTGGTCCAGGGTAGAGGCTGGAAGAACCAGGTGACAATTTCCTGCCTGCAAAGTCAGAATCTAAATGACAGCATCAACCCGGCCCTCCTATGTGATACAGGACTGTTCTGACATGCTCAGGGTTTTCAGAGACCTGGAAAATAGGAGGGTGAGGCTTCCATTCCAGCTGGGTTTTGCCAAATGCTTTATGGAAGGGAGTATTCTAATTCATTTTTTAATTTAAGCATGTTAAGTAAGTAAAGGGAGTATGTGAGCATGAACTTAATTTGGGGGGAAATAATAATTAGTTATTAGACACTTACAGAAGATCCAAATTCTGAGGAGTTCTCTCCATGAAAGAGGATGGAAGAATTAATTTATTTTCTGTTTGGAAAAAGAACAGCAAGTTATTTTTGGTTAATGTCTTGGAGCAACATTTTTCATCCGTCTCCTTCAAGTCAAGGCATGAAATCCACCATCACTCATTCATTCACAAAACAGTTTGAGCCACGGATGTGTTGCAGGAAGACTGCAGATAAAAGAGATAAAATAACTCACAGAAAAGAGGCAAGGCACACCAGGACTCTGGCAGAGGTATCGCAGTGTGCTCTGAGCAGACCCGGGGAGGTGACCTGAGTTCCCAGACATCTCAACTAAATTTTGAGGAGACAGAGGTAAAGGTTCATCACATGAGCAACAGAAGGGGATTTTCAGGCAGGAAAAAAACATTTACAAAGCGAGGAGTTGTGAGAGAGCTTCATATTCTGGGGAACTATAAGAATACCTGGAGGACAAGGAGCCAGGTAGGATGTGAAGGCAGAGGAGACCGAGAGAAGGCCATGACAAATCTAGGGTGATATGGTAAGTAGGGATGTTATGTTGAAAAAAATGATGGACACAAACAATTCTGTGCAGGAGAGGGGCATGGTTTGCTTTATTAAATGATTTTCAAATGGTGTGAAGCAGAGGTTTCCAGCCTTCTGGTGACATTTGGTGACAACCAGGGGGCAGGAGGTGCTGCTGGCATCTAATGCACAGAGGGCAGCCATGCTACTCAGCGTCTCGCACGGCACAGGACATGCCACCACCACAAAGAACTGCCCTGAAAAAAGTGTCAACAGTGCTGAGATTGAGAAATCTGGGTGAGGTGGGCTGAATGATGGCCCCCAAAGCATAGTCACGCTTTAGTCCCTGGACTTTGTGAGCATGGTACCTAACGTGGTTGAAGGGACACCACAGGGGTGACTAAGTGAAGGATTACTAGAGGAGGGCACCATCCTGGGTTGTCCAGAAGGGCTCAGTGGAATCACGAGGGTCCTGATGAGGGTCGGTAGGAGGGGCAGAGGCAGAGAACAGCAGGGTCATCAAACAGATGTGACGAAGCCATGCTGATGGCTGGTGACGATGGAGGGAGCCACGGGCCAAGGGATATAAGCAGCTCAGGAGCTGGAAGGGGCCAGGAAACAGCCTCCCCTGGATGCCTTGACTCCAGGCCAGCGAGCTGGACTTCGGATTTTGACCTCCAGAACAGTTAGAGAATAAATTTCAGCTCCCTAAATGTGTGGTAATTTGCAAAAGCAGCAATAGGGACGTAATATATCTGTTTCGGAGATGGGGTAGATGGGAAGCAAAGCTTAAGGCAGAATAACCAGTCAGGTGTGACTGTTCCCAGGCACTTACCTGAGGACTTGCAGATACAACAGCAGTCACAGGAGTAAAAGTAATCCTGTTGGCTTGAAATCGATAATCTAGTGATTTGTATGAGTTCTTGTTGTATTCCAGAAAATAAGCCCTTGCATAACGTGGTTTCCTTTCCTAACCTGTCATACGTCAGCTAGTTTTTTCCACCTTGAAAATTTTACTCTCATTTATTTAAATGTATCCATATTTGACATTATGATTTGTACTCCCCCCTGGATCCAAGATTATCTCGATGTCAGAAAAATCTGTCGACATTTTTTTCTGTTAACTTATTTACTTATTATCAACTAGTGTGGGCTGCCGTTTTGAGTAGCATATTATCTTCTGTTATATTTGTAGTTGTTTTTCACTTAGTAAGGCCCTGGACGCCAGTGTGAAAAGTGTTCACCTGGTTGGGGAAGAGAAGAAAATTTTAGCACTTCCATATGTGCTTCCTCACCTTTTAGGTTGATAACACCTACTGTATTACTCTATTGATGTCAGTTCTAGAATAGTAAGAATAGCTGCTAATTTTTTTTTTTTGAGACACCAGCATTGCGCTAGATGCTATGCAAGTGCTTTCCAAGCATTAATTCACTTAAACTGCACAGTACTGTAGGTGGTAGGTATCGTCACTATCGTCATCATTCTCATTTTCCAGGTAGGAAACACGAGGCAGAGATGGTTATGTGACTTGCTTAATGTCATGCAGGTATTAAGAGAACAAAAATTTGGACCCTGGCAGTCTTGCCCTGTGTTGTGTCTCACGTTCATAATTTCACCTTCTAAGTAAGTGTTGGGGTCATACCAGGCTCCTAAAGTACATTGGCTTGCTTTTTGATAGTAGGGATTATACACATTTTAATTTTCATTTATCAACTTCCAGAGGAACTTCCAATATTTTGAGACTAGTAGTGTTGAAAAATGCTGTTAATCTTTAAAGTTTATCTGTATCTGGCAATTTCACTTAACACTTTTATTAGATACACCAATTTACACTAATTTGTTCATTCTCTTGGGTTTTGTATGTAGATAATCTTATCATTTGCAAATAATTACAGTTTTATTTCTTCCAAATGTCATCACTGCTAATTATTTTCCTTTTTGCGTTGCCTACGGCTCTTGATACTACAATAAATAGTAGTGTGATAAAAGATATCCTTGCCTTGTTGAGTTCAAAATTTCATCAGTTAAGTACTATCTAACTGAGCCTTTTAAGTAAATACTTTTTATCCATTTAAAGACATATTTGCCCCCTGTTTTCTCTTGTTTCATCATTAAATAAGTGTAAAATTTATTAAATGCTTTTCCTCCATCTAGTCATAATAATTTAATTTTCTTTTTTAGTCCACTATCATGAAGAATTGCACTGATGGGGCTTTGATCAGTAAACCATTTGTAGCATTCCTGGGATAATCCCCACCAACTCATGCAGTATTACTCTTCATAGATTCTGAATTTATTTGCTTAACATTTTACTTAGTATTTTCTCACCTGTGAGAAAGGGACTGAAGCTATTTATATCCCTTTTTTATATTGTCCTTGTCCAATTTTAACATCAAGATATTGAGTTTGTAAAATGGCTTATACATTCTGGATTTTTTTTTCTGGAAAAGTTTTTATGAGATAAAGTTATCTCCCTTTTGAAGGTTCACTTATCAGCCTCGGAAGGACCCTGTTTTGACAAACTCTGAGGTGCTTGGTTAGCGAGGAAGAAGCGGACAGACACCAAAGCTGTGTGATGGCATTTTCTGAAGGAAGCTTTTGGAGTGGGTAAATCTTTTCCACAGTTCATCGTAAGATGAGCCAGCTCTCAAGTTTCTGGTGGTCTTTTGAACTGCGTGGCATTTGGCAGTTTTGGAAAGGGTTAAGAACATGCGTATCTTTCACTATTTGCCTCGTGTGGCATTGTCATTTGGTTGCCGACCACTTTGAGGACATTTTCCCTCACAATTCCTACCAGATCATGAGGGGAGAGAATCTAAATATGTCAACATAAAGTATGCTTTATTGGGCAAATTGAAAGACAAAGAGGAATCTGGTCTCAGAAGACAATTCCTATAAGCAGTAGATTACCAGTGGGGACCACATTCACTCCAGCAATAAGACAGAGCAAGGTGATCCTCCTTCAAAAATGCAGAATTCCCACTCGAGGCAAAGGGGTGACTGTTACCTGCCTTGTCTGGGTCAGAGTGTGGGGGGCAGGTTAGTGGGGAGCTTCTTTTAAGAAATAAAAGCCGAGAGCAGAAATCTTAGTACCTTTCTTTCAGCCAGCATCTCAGGCAGAGACTTAGTCATTTCAAACCAAAACTGTGAGAGGTTTGAAATCTTGCAGACTTGCAGACTCATTATTTTTATTATTTCTTTTTCAGTCCTCACTCAAGGATATGTTTATTGATTTTGGAGAGAGAGGAAACACTGGTGTGAGAAACATGGATTGGCTGCCTCCCATACATGCCCCATCTGGGGAGTGAGCCCACAGCCTAGGTTTGTGCCCTGATCGAGGGTGGAACCCACAACATTGTGGCATTCGGGCCGACACTCCAACCTATGGAGCCACCAGGCCAGGGCCAGACTCACTGTTTTTAATGATCGCTGGTGTCACATAATGAGTAACTGGAAAACTCTTTAAACGTCCACAGCCTATGTGCTTGTTTGTAGGGACAGCAGGGCAATTAGGGAAGTGGGAATGAAGGACAGAGTGAGAGGTGGCAGGTGAGAAGAGCAGAGATTCAGCCAGTTCCTTCTGGCCACTACAAAGGAGGAAAAGAGCTTACAAGACAGGTCCCGGGCCTGCGAATGGGCCTGGAGATTAAAGCAAAAACTGCATGAATTGTGTCATTGTGCCATGTTATCTACTTTGTGGGCACACCAGGCTCGGCTTGGCTGTGTCCAGGCGTGATCTGAAGCAAAGTCACACTGGAATCGATGACTATGGAATGACAGCAACAGATGGACCTTGCTAGCGTGAAGCAATCAAAGGTATGCAAAGTTTAAGCAGAAATACTCAATCCTGAGCCTGACAGACCATATAGAAGCAGGTTACATCATTAACTAAAGGTCAGACATTTATACTGAGAGCTTGTGTAAGACAGCTGGGCATGGTCTGGACTCCTCAGTCACTTTGAAGTACCTGAGAGGTAACTTGGCAGCTGTATGTATGTCCAACTCTATATAACGGACCAGTAGAAATCCAGGAGGTAATTGAGTCCAGTCTATTGTATTTGATGTCTTAATGAGAACAGAATGGTTATAATATACTAAAATGAGTGTACTAACAGAACAGAAGGGTTTATTTCAGCAGCGAAATATAAGTTCACTTCTTACCCAAACTTTTAGCCCGTAGTTTTAATCCACTGCTGAAGTCAACAGAAAAATCTCAGTCTTATACAATTTGTAGATGTCTTGAAACCCATGAATAAAAACAAGAACAATATTTTGATATTGTTCACTTATGCAAACAAGGTTCAGAGTTTATCTGTTAAGCCTCAAGAAGAATTCTTTGGCATTTCTGATCTAATTATTATTGGCTTAGGCCCAGTTTGGACTAGTGGTTAAGCCATGATAGACTCTATTTTCTGTTATTAATCTCTTGGACCTGAAAGGTTTATCAGACCCGAAGTTATTAAACTTTGAAAATTCTGGACTTTTGGCTTTGTTGCTAAGTAGTGAAACCTGGGGGCTTTTTGTTGCAGTGATTTCATTTGTGAAGCAATTGGAAAACTGCTGGGGTGTGTGTGTGTGTGTGTGTGTGTGTGTGTGTGTGTGTGTGCGCGCGCGCACACACACCCATGTGCTCACACACTTATGTGCGTTCACATGTACGTGTTCCACAGTCTTTCAGGGGTAAGCACTCCCCTGTACAAAGTATCCTAAGTTGGATTGGCAAAGCTGAGAAACGCTGCATTCTGTTCACATGTGAGCTCAGCGAGGGCATCCAGAACCGTGTCCCGAGTGCCTAGTGGAATTATGAATCTGCTTCAGATGTGGCTGTTAGCTTCAGTGGACATTTATGTGACCACCTGATTATAAATGGTTTTAATTCTTCAGCACATGTGTGTTGGAACTTGCTTCTGAGTTGGATGGCAACTCGAAAGGGATTAGTACTGCGCATTAGGAACAGAACGCCCCCAAAAGCAAAGGGGTGAGCGGGACTTTGACCCAGATGGAAAAGACAAAGGCAGTTCCAGAAACACATTGGCACAGTTTCCAGGTATGACAGCAATTTCAAACCCTGTAGGAAGTTGAATGGTTTTACGGAAGTCAACAATCTTCCTCTGTAGAGGCTGGGCTACCCGTTTCATGTTAGTAAAAGTAGAGCTGTTTCAAAGAGAAAGACACTGCTTGGAGGGCTTCTGATGGCCAAAATGGTGAATAAGAAGGGAAGTCTGCACTGAGTTCTTGGCATGAAAACGGACAGTTTTAAAGTGTTTTCTTTGTAGGAACTGTTATAGAAGAGTAGAAAATGGGGAAGTGGAACTCTCAAGCAGAAGTATGAATTTGGCCTCGGGAATAGCCATGGAATTCTTAGGAGTTTCTCTTTAGTATTAGTTAGGGATTATGTTCAGTTGTATAGACAGAAACACAATTATGGGGGCTTCACCAAATAGGGGTCTCCTTTTTCAGTCCTTAAGCCTAGACATAGGTAGGCAAAGTGGGCCTCATGGTGTCTTCAACCTCCTGGACTTATTTGGTCATCTCATTCTGTCATCCTCATGGTGACAAGGCTGTCCCAAGCTCTGCCCTCTCTTCCGCACTCCAGACAGGAAGGGTAACAGCTGTGAGGAGGCAGGGCCGGCGCCTTCGTCAGAAAAGCAAAACCCCATAGGAGTTCCTGGTAGGGTTCAGCTCTTCTGATTGGCCCAACTGTGTCATATGATCAGCCTTTGCCTTAACAGTATAATTAATGGTGATTTTTTTGTTGTTGTTGCTGTTTTGTTTTGTTTTTTAACTTTCTTGCCAGTAAAAATTAAGTGAGGGTTCTTTTAGTAAAATCAGAGTACAGCATGGGCATCGGGTCAGCAGGAAGCAGGCTCCAGGGCCTATCACTTCCAGGAGGTATCTCCCAAGTCTGTCCTGATTTGACAGTGTGGTGGCGGTTGTTCTGACTATTACCTGGAACACACGCCTTCCTGTCCTTTTGCTTGAGTAGAAGTAGGTTTATTCAAAAGAGAGTTGATGTTCTCTGGGGATAATGACACCCTGAGTACTTGCTGCTCCGGGCTGCTCCAGGACAACAACGGAGGCCACCCCCACCTGATCATTCCCACACACAGAAAGGCAAGGGGCAGTGAGGTGGGCAGCACTGGGTACAAAGGCAAAAGGAAATCCTACGTCACTCTTCACACGGCCCCCCAGGGAGTTGAAACCTAAAGGATTAACTACGTTGATACAAAAAAGCCCAGAGCCAACATAGGTGGAACACACAGAAGAAACAGCCAAATCCCAAGGAGATTTTAACATCCTTCCCCTGTACGTTTATCAAGTGCAGAGTAAAATCACCAAGATAAGCCATATGTTGGTAAATGAAACATATTTAATACATTTTTTTAAATGGCTTGATATTTTAAAGTGTAACTGATAATAAAAGACTTGTTAGAAATCAATAATTTATCTAAACAAGCCCAAACACTTGAAAATTTAAAGACGCCTTTCTGCATATCAAAGAGGTCAAAGAAAAAAATCACAAAGAAAACAAAAACCTAGTTGAGTAAAATTATAATGAAAATATAGCCCATGAAAATTTTTTGGCTGTTGCTACATCAGTACTTAAAGGAAAATTCTTAAATTAGGAAAGAAAAGATTTAAAATTCTTCTAAATTTACACCTTAAGAAACTAGGAAAAGAACAAGGGAATTTAAAGCCAAGTATATAAAAGGAAAAAATTAATAAATATGAGTGGAAATCAAGAGATATAAAGCAAACAATGAAAAATCTACAAAACCAAAAGTTCCTTGAAAGGATTGATAAAGTTGGTCAAACTATAGCTACATTGAAATTAAAAAGAAAACCGAGAACACTACTGTCAGGAATAAAGTGAGAGGTTTTTTTTTTTTTTTAATGACAGTATGGGTATTACAGGGATAATGAGGGAATATTACAAACAACGTTATGGTAATATCTATGACAATTTACAAGAAATGTACAAATTCCTTGTAAAGCACAAGTTACCACTATTGACATGACAGAAAATCTGAGTAGTCCCGTACTAATGAACTTGAATTTATCATTAACATCTTCCCACAAGTAAAATTTGAATCTCAAGTAGCATTACCGGTGAATTTTCTCAAACATTTACCAAAGGAATAATGCAAATGCTTCACACATTTTTATTTAAAGTGGTTGAAGAAATAACAATGCCCAGTTTTTTCTATGAGGATACGTCAGGCTTTGGAGCTGATTTTACCCCACCTCGCAGCTGATTAGACAATCTGTTACTGTTTCATAGATTCTGGCAGATGACATGAGACTCTAGAATCAGAGACAAATGACTTCATTACTCATGAACAGCAGGCAGCTTGAGCATCATCGTGTTTGTGTCTGTTCCCCTTGTTCTCAGGTCCCACTAAAATGACGCAAAGGACCCTTCCCAGGATGCTATACATGCAGTGAACTGCATTACAGCACAAGGAGTCAGGCTGGAGCATCACTGACTTGTGTCTATCTGGTGACATCGAGGCCTGATTCAAAATCAGAAACACTGGTTTTGATTTAGCTTAGCCAAGGATAAATTCCCAGCACAGGACAAAGTACCTGTATTTTGGGATCTCAGTTTTATGCCCCATAAAATCAGAGGATGAGGACAAAGTGATTTCTCAGGTTCCTTCCAACTCTATGAATTTAGGTGTCTATGATCATGAATTAAAGAGGTTTGAAAAATGTAGCCTTAAGTTATTTCATGTAATGAAATTAAGAGCATAAAGTTAAAGACATAATGAATTCCTTTAGTCATTTTTTTGGCCAGAAAATATCAGTCCCCTCCCCCTATGATTAATTCATTACCTAGGGATCTTTAACTTCTCGACATTTCTATTTAAGATTTCAGATTTGAATTGCTCATAATATAGTATTCTTCTCATCTCCGTTTACAAATATCTCTTGATAGTGAGGACAAATCAAATAAATATATATTGGTATTTATATGAATATACACTTGCCCATCAATAATCTAGATATATGAATATATAGTGATATATATATATGTGGTTATAAGGAGCAGCTTCAATACATTAAAAGCTACCATTTTTCTATCTACTTTTTCTACTTTTA